>BQNB010123397.1:0-20106 GCA_026074375.1 Tanacetum coccineum
TACATAAGCATCACCTCCTTTTGCTTGTTTATACGCCCTCCACCAACTGTGGGCATCACCTTCCAGCTTATATGTCACCAATCTGGCCTTGAACTGATCACCACATCCCAAAACCTCAAAGATCTTCTCGATATATGCTATCCAGTTTTCTGCTTCAACTGGCGTGGAAGCTGAGCTGAAAGTTTGGGGTTTTTGTTTCTGGAACCTCTCCAACCATACATGGATATCAGTGGGTTGTGCATCCCCATCATTACCCGAACCCCTAGTGTTTACACGTCTAGCATTCCTTCGATTAGCGTTATTCTCATTATTCTTATTTTGGCGAATCTCGTCGGTTATACGAGTAATAAGAGTCGGTAACAAGTCAGCAATTGCCTGTGCTACCGCAGCAGTAAAGCAGGATCTGCTTCGTTGTTCACACAATTGCGACGAGGAGCCATCTAAACGATTAACAAATTAACCAACAAAGACAAATTAAGGTTAAGATCAAAATTCGAATGAGAGCGATTAGATCGGAAAATAAAACTTAAATGTCTACCAAATCCTCACAGGTTATAACCTAAATTCTACATGACGAATCTGGCTCTGATACCATAATTGTAACACCCCACCCGAGAACGGGTCAAATGTCACACTTATGGCATCAAAACAACGCAAGCGAAAGACTTTATTCATAAAAATGGTTCAACAAAGCTCCTCAACAAAACAACAGAATTAATAGGTCTAGAATATAATGACCTTCAAATGATAATAAATCCAATACAGAGTTTAAGCGGAAGACAAAATCCAATATCCAAAGTTTTAGCAATTTAAATGAAATGGGGAAAACTATCATCCAATCGGTCCACTAAGAGCTCCTAAGCACTCTTCACTCATAACCCAGCTTCTCTCTTATTACCTGCCGCGGATAAAAGAAATGCGGTTGAGCTAAAAAGCTCAGTGAACAGATATGAATGAACAGATATACAAAAAAAATGAATAGATCAAGTATGCAAGGTAAGAGAAATGGAACCACCATAAACTAGTAGCAGAGATTTCATATATCATACGAACTGAACGAAACATATAGTCAAACAAAGAATAAAGATATGCCCACCGAGCTCAAAACGAATGTCTAAAGCATGCCACATGCTTAGACCCTACAATCAAATATATATCATATCATATCAAATTATACATGGGAGTTGTAGCTCCTGATGTACTCTACAAATATGCAATGGGGTGTTGGCACCACACTAAGCCATGCACCAAATCATATCCAAATCCTACATATATTGGCCTAGGATACATCCATACGCCCCCTACAAATTAAATCAAATCATATATGGCAAAGTGCATAAAGAGCACACACAAAAATGAGGACGCCGTGGACTGATCACATCGCCACAGATAGTGTCACGCCATTGGTGCCATAATAACGCGGCCATGGTACCTCCATGGCTAGTTAATAGCTCAGGCATCAGAACAAATGAAAGGGCTCATATAACATATCGAAGCAAACATAAGATATATCCAAAGAAGGTCATGATTAAACATACGAATAAACTTATATCATGGCAGTGTCAAATGAAACTTATATCAAATGAATTTAAAAGGCTCAACGAAGTTATCAAATAGGATAGCAAACGAATATCGAATCATAGAATGGGGAACATAAATAGGGATTTCAACAAGGCAAATAGATACGGAGCAAAAGTCATGAGAATCCTTAAAAAAAGGATAGAATATTTGTACCTTAAAAGCAATTTGACGCGAACTCGAAAACACAACTTACTCGCACTTCAAATTATCTACATAAAGTCAGATACCAATTATTAATTAGCGATAGATTGACTACTACTTTATTTTATCCTTCGATTTATAGGTTTATTATACCCTTTTCTTTTTACTACTTGTTTACATTGTGCCTTGGTATATTAATTTAATAAGTTAGTGTTATTATTAATTAATTTACTTATTTAAGAATTTTCAACGTAAGTAGAAGACATGCATGCAAAGCAATGGTGTACTCGACTCATCACTTCAGAAAATCAAATTTTAGAACCCATACACATGCATTTGATTAAGCTGGCACAACTCCATGATAAAAACGATTTCGAAAATGGCCAAAATATTCCGTTATTTGTCAAAGGCGAAAACACTTTTATAACTAAAAACGTATTTATAACAAATCCGTTTCGAAAGCAATAAATCATTCGAGTCGAGAATAACATACAGTTTAACATGTTTTAAGTCCTACATTAATTTATGTCACGTTACATAAGACCATATCTATGCATGCTGGTTTCTTCTTCTTGTGTTATACTAATGCTTCCATGAACCATTTTAAGATTTCTTAATTCTAGTTTAGCCACTAAAACACATATTTTAATCTTGACATTAGTAGAATTCATGCTCAATCTACATTAGTAATTATACATATCTATGTCGTCAATAAGTTTTAGATGTCATAAACAACTTCCAGCATGTTTAACAACCCATTTACCCATTCATAGTGATTTATAAGGCTATAATATTTAACGTAAATTACTTATAAGGCTCAAGTGGTACCTCAAAATGAAACACGAATGAATCGAAACGAAAACGAGTATGAACACCAACAGACCACGATCACTAAGACTCGACGAGATACGATCGAAACTAAAAACCCAACTCTGCTGAATCAGGAACTATTACCCTCTAGCGAATCGAAACCTAATACCCAATGAACACGAACAGCTAAACGTACAGATCGCGAACCAAAAGCTTATTCCCGCACGAACTCAAACGGAACCCAAACACGAGCCACGACCCAACTAAACTCGTTATAGAAGATTAAATACTGATAAGTGATAAACCCAAAACTCACACTCTTAAACACTCACTTTTTCATGTTAAACGGATTTTTGTGTCGAACTTTTATTTAAAGAGTTTTGTGAAATTTCTTGGAAGAGAAGATGTGAGGCAGATATATAAAACTGGGTATTAAACCAACTATTTGAAAATAACAGGATGAAAGGAAGGAGTTGTGGACCGAGTTGTATGGTGAGGCTTATCAACGTGGTCTTTGTTATTTGAACTATAAAATATCTTATTCTTATTTTATAGTATTAGAGGTGGGAACTGACTTGTTTAATTTTGTAGTCATACTTGTAGTGTAATTTTCTTTAATTATTTCTAATATATTTTAATAAGTTTAGGGTATTATAATCTTCCCCTCTAAAAGAAAATTTCGTCCTCGAAATTAGTGTCGAAACTTAAACAGAAACGTACCAAATCGCAAAAAGAAATGTGGATAGTCAGTCTGCATCATTTCTTCGTTTTACCAAGTAGCCTCACGCGGGGGATGATTTTTCCAAAGAACTTTAACAAGAGGAATGGTTTTATTTCTCATGACCCGCTCTTGACGATCTAAGACAGTCTTAGGCTCCTCAGCAAAAGACAAATCTTCGCGAATTTTATCAAAAGGATATTGAACAACATGATACGGATGATAGTTGTAACCTCTCAAAAGAGATACATGGAACACATTTTGAACATGAGATAATTGTGGAGATAACGCCAAACGATAGGAAACTTCACCAACTCGATCTAAGATTTCGAACAGACCAATGAATCGCGGACTTAATTTCCCTTTCAACCCAAAACGTCGAACACCCCTACACGGAGATACTTTAAGAAACACGCGATCACCGAGTTTAAAATCCAAGGCTCTTCGATGACGATTAACGTAGCTCTTTTGTCGTGAGCGAGCTTCCTTAAGCTTCTCTTTAGCAATGGCAACTTTTTCATTCGTCACCTCAACCAATTCCGGACCTTCTATAACACGCTCTCCAACTTCGTTCCAACAAATGGGTGCTCTACACTTTCGGCCATACAGAAGCTCGAAAGGAGCCCCTTTAATACTTGCATGCCAACTATTGTTGTAAGCAAACTCAACCAAACACAAATATTCGTCCCAATTTCCAGTCCACTCCAAAGCGCATGATCTCAACATATCTTCCAGCGTCTGAATAGTGCGTTCAGTCTGTCCATCAGTCTGAGGGTGAAAAGCAGTACTAAACTTAAGTTTCGTTCCCCAAGCATTCTGCAAACCTTTCCAAAATCGTGAAGCGAACCGTGGATCTCTATCAGACACGATCGAAGCATGTGTGCCTTGTAACCGAATAATCTCTTGCTGAAATATCTCTGCCAACTTGCTACTGGAGAACCCTTGCTGAATAGGAAAAAAGTGAGCCGACTTGGTCAACTGATCAACTACAACCCAAATTGCATCATTCTTCTTAAAGGTGCGAGGCAACCTCGTTACAAAGTCCATAGAAATTTGATCCCACTTCCAAGTTGGAATATCTAAAGGCTGAAGAAGACCACTTGCACGTTGATGCTCAATTTTAACTTGTTGACACGTTAAGCACTTTGCCATAAATCTAGCCACCTCCTGTTTCATACCATTCCACCAAAATTTTTGCTTCAAATCTCTATACATCTTTGTAGAACCAGGATGAATAGAGAAAGGAGAACTATGTGCCTTAGTAAAAATAGCTTCTCGAAGAGAGGAATCATCGGGAACACATAATCTATTACCGTACCATATCATACAATGCTCATGCACCCGAAATTATTCCTGCTTACCATTCTTCATATTTTGCACCACCGACCATAATTCACCATCTTCCTTCTAGGCTTCTTTAATCCGCAGTATAAGGTTAGGTTCAATCTTAAGGCTAGCTATATAACCTTTAGAATCACTAACAACTAACTCAACTTCCCTGAGATCTAGATCTTTGATAATCTCGGGTTGAATTTTGAGACAAGCCATAGTCTCAGAATTCTTCCTACTAAGTGCGTCCGCTACCACATTAGCCTTCCCAGGATGATACTGAATATTTGCGTCATAATCTTTAAGAAGTTCCAACCAACGCCTCTGCCTCATATTTAACTCCTTTTGAGTAAAAATATATTTGAGGCTTTTGTGATCAGTGAAGATGTCACAAGTTTTCCCATACAAATAATGCCTCCAAATCTTAAGAGCAAAAATGACTGCTGCCAACTCTAGGTCATGTGTCGGATAATTTTCCTCATGAGGTTTGAGTTGCCTCGATGCATAAGGGTTAACCTTACCATTTGCATAAGAACGCAGCCAAGACCTTTCTTTGACGCATCACTATAAATTTAGTATCCACCTGTTCCAGAAGGAAGAGTGAGTATGGAAGAAGAAACTAATCTCTTTTTTAGCTCCTTAAAACTCTTCTCTCGTTCTTCATTCCACACAAACTTCTCTCCTTTCCGTATAAGTTTCGTCAAAGGTAAAGCAAGAAGTGAAAACCCTTCCACAAATCTTCTATAATACCCCACAAGTCCCAAAAAGCTTCTAACTTCGATTACTGTTGTCCGTCTCGGCTATTTAGTGATTGCCTCAACCTTAACAGGATCCATAGAAATACCATCGGGTGATACAATATGACCCAAGAATGCCACTTGCCCCAACCAAAAGTCACACTTCGAGAATTTTGCATATAGCTTCTTCTGACGTAAAATTTCCAACACAATACAAAGATGATCCTCATGCTCCTCCCTCGTCTTTGAATACACCAATATGTTATCAATGAAAACTATGACAAATTTATCCAAGTACTCATGAAAGACACGATTCATCAAGTCCATATAAACAGCCGAAGCATTAGTCAATCGAAACGGCATCACAAGAAATTCATAATGACCATAACGAGTTCGAAAGGCTATTTTGGAAATGTCTTGCTCCTTTACACGTAGCTGATGATAACCCGACCTCAGATCAATCTTTGAGAATAACTTTGCACCCTGGAGTTGATCAAACAAATATCGATTCGCGGTAGTGGATACTTGTTTCTAACTGTAATACGATTCAACTCCCTATAATCAATACACAACCTCATGCTACCATCTTTCTTCTTCACAAATAAAATTGGCGCGCCCCACGGAAATACGCTCGCTCGAATAAAACCATGTTCGAGAAGTTTTTGAAGTTGATCTTTTAGTTCTTTCAACTCAACTGGCGCCATTCTGTACGGAGCTTTAGAAATGGGTTGAGCATCAGGAATTAACTCAATAGTGAATTCAACTTCACGCTCAGGTGGTAGTCCTGACAGCTCATCAGGAAAATTTTGAACAAGTGGATGACTCTAGAGACGAGGTCCATCCATTGAAGTGTCTTTTAATTGATGCTAAGAAACCTTCACAACGTGAGACAAATTAGCGGTTCGAGATTTGAGAGCAGAGATGATTTTTAAGGGCTTACCAAGTCGAGAACCATGGTAAATGAATTCAGGATTGTTCAAATTGCCAAAGATGACTCGTTTCGAATAACAGTCGATAGTAGCACGATGATCAGTCAACCAATCCATACTAAGAATAATATCGAAATTACTCATTTCTAAAGGAAGCAAATTAGCAAAACGAATCTTATCATCAAAACGTAACGGACTGTTAGGATTATGAAAATCCATGTAAAAGACTCAGTTACCCCATGTTATATCTGGCATAGGTTAGCTCGTAGTCTTAGTTTTAATCGTTTAAGTTACCGTTACGCAATTATGGTGTTGGGTGGGTCTTTACCCACTTGTTAGCCCACTTCATAGCCCATTTAGGGGTACCAAAACACTTGTATAAATACCCCTTTCCAGCCATGGGAAGGGGTTGGTAGTTCATTTGATAATACACACACTTAAAGGTGTTTTTCTCTCACTAGACTAGTCACTTATCTCACTCTAGAAGTTTGGCACAACCCATCATTACTAAGATTGTATTGTGATAATCCTATTATACTACAATTCGCTATCAGAGCCCATCGGGATGATTAGATAGATTGTGTGTGCGTTTTCTTGGTTAGTTTAGATCAAAAGTTTGGTTTTTAAAGGTTTGTGGTCTTTTTCTTGACCCTCTTTGATTCTCACGTTTGTGATGTTAAAGTTAGAGTTTTTTAGTTGTTATAACCTTCTAGGATCAAGTTGTACAAAAGAAACCAAGCAAAAACGTTCAAAAGGGTGATTTTTAGGTGTTTTTAGGTGAAAAAGTTCGTATTTTTCTTCACTGCGTTTTGCCTCTCTGAGACATTCTTGGTTGCGTTTTGCCTCAAATAGTACACTGCGTTTTGTCGTTTTGTATAGTACAACAGTACTGGGTTTTGTCGTATTTAAGGTTGCGTTTTGGTCACTGCGTTTTGGTTATTGAAGGTTGCGTTTTGCCCACTTGAAGGCCTCACTGCGTTTTGTTTGAAGATCTCACTGCGTTTTGCTTCAAGACCTCACTGTGTTTTGCTTCAAGACCTCACTGCGTTTTGCTTCAAGACATCCATTGCGTTTTGCTTGAAGACCTCACTGCGTTTTGCTTGAAGACCTCACTGCGTTTTGCTTCAAGACCTCATTGCGTTTTTCTTCAATATCACTGCGTTTTGCTCAAGACCTCCATTGCGTTTTGCTTGAAGACCATATTACGTTTTGATAAAAAGTTACTATGGCAAAATTTCATTCTTCACTGCGTTTTGTCTAGGCTTCTTCACTGCGTTTTGCCTAAGTTTCATTATCTTCATTACGTTAACTTATTTCAACCAAACCAAATCTCAATCAAACAACATATCACCTAATCAAACAAACAATCATCACT
This sequence comes from Tanacetum coccineum, assembly GCA_026074375.1. NCBI lineage: Eukaryota > Viridiplantae > Streptophyta > Magnoliopsida > Asterales > Asteraceae > Tanacetum > Tanacetum coccineum. Next base: position 7,621 of record BQNB010123397.1, read on the forward strand.
TTTAACATACAATCACTATCATTGTACCGATCCAATGTTTATCAGGATAAAGTAATCAGACCTGTTAGCAGTAATTCCAGATGATATTATTAGCAGGAGGTTCCGATACCCGCCCTCCTGTGCTCTATAGGACTGATTACGAATCATGGTCACAACGAATCCGATTGTACTGTAGGGGAAAGAAAAATGGATTACAAATTCTTCAGTCGATTAATCAAGGACCATTTGAGCTTGGAACCACACAGGTGCATCGGGAACACAATACCCTGAGGGAGGTGTCCTTCTTGGACCAGAAAGGCCTCGTACATATGAGGACCTCAGTGACACGGAGAAGAAACGATACGATGCAGATGTCCCCTCCGTGTTGCCACCCAGATGAGTGTGCTTCAAGGATACACCAAAGATATCTACAAGCTCACATTTATTCACACCATTGTAGCTAAAGCAATTTAGGACAACCCGGGGTCAATTGCTTCTGGAAGTTCTGACAACTCTAAGAAGATAGAGAATCTCTGTTGTAGATGGAGTTGAGAGGTTCAAGATGCTTCAATGTGAAAATATCCAATGATTACTATGTTTCGCTTTCTACAAGCTGCGTCAAACGACAGAGGAATATCATGATAGACAAATGCCTAACAATTCAAACTGAACTCAAGTTTTGTGAACAATATGTCAACTGAATAGGATAGGTTCGTGACACGTTACTAAAACAAAGGTCTGAAGAGACAAATCACGAACTGTGTATGCATTACTTTTAAAAAAACAGAGAAGCATGTTGCACAAGATCGATGATTTTTGAACGAATCATCTGCTATGATACTGACCAACTTGCATTTGTGATAATTTTTGTCAACGGTCCAATCCTCATGCTTCAATTCATCACATGTCCAGTCTCATCTATATCCTTCTCATCAAAAACCTCAATCACTACAATAGCACATTTCCTGAACATCACAAATTGATTCCGGATACACTCAAACTGATGAAATACTTGACAACCTAACCAAACAAATGGCACTCCTTGCCTAATCCTTCAGAGCAACACTTCCTTAGACAAACAATCAACTTCGAACCTTATCTGACACCCAAAATCAAGCAACTATTCAAGATGGTAGGGTTGCTTGTTCAAAATGTTCAAGGTCGACAGAATCAGAATCAGAGGTATTTTGCTCAAGGGAAATGGTGAGCAACAGAAATGGGGTGCAAAAAATAGAGCTGGGAATGCCAATGCAGGTCAAGAAGCGAAAACCGTGTCAAGTGTTATAATTGTAATGGAGTTGGACATATTGCAAGGAACTGTACTCAGCCAAAGCATCCACAGAATTCTGATTATTTCAAGGACAAGTTTGATGCTGATGCAGCCCATAGAGAATGGTGCAGTTTTGGTTGAACGAGGAAACTACTTCTTTCTGGCTGGAGAACAGCTGTGCAACACCTTTGATGAGATAGTGTGGTATCAAAACCAGTCCAATGACTTAGCTCTGAATAGGATAAAATATTCCAGTCGATGAATGTGACGCTTTCTGATTCAGATGTGGTGTATGAACAATGCTCAGTCTATATTCATGGACCCATTTTGTCCTCAGTCAAGTCAGCAAAATCAACAAGCTCGGTCCATTTAATCATCAATCTTATCTGAAGGTATATTCTGGAAAAATGCTATTATCATAGTGTTTTAATTAAGGTCGAAACATTGAGATTAATAATAAAGTTTAACAGCCAATTGTTTATTCGAATCAACTAGCGTCCATATGGGTAACTTGTAATGTTATCATTTGAACAATATTTGTCGGTCAATGAATATTTTCTGTTGTACCTTGTTGTGCATCGTCGCTCTAAATAGTTTATGTGTATCGCCAGTTAATGAAGCGATCGTTCCTCATGACCAATAGCCATGAACTTAAGATCTATAAGGGAACAGGTTGCAATTTATGAGCAACGGCTAAGTGTGAAACTATGAACGAATGTCAGCATAGTTATACTGTGACATCGACTGGATGATCAAATGCGTATGCTTAATTCAAAATCGTTATAAAACGAGGAAAATCATTAAAAAGGAACTTCATTCTTTCATGTTAAAACTTAATGTCAACGTATGGGAAAACAATAAGATTATTGAGAAACTGTTATACGACTTTGAATCAAGAGTTTAAACAGAAAGATGTAAAATCCTGATGATTTTCCAATCTGAAACACTCTTAATGAATAAACTTGTGAATAGCTTCACTATAAGATCAATCCATTCAAAATGGTCCATAATGATGTTTAAATCCTACTCAAGTGTATGATTCAATAGACTACACTGCATACGGTCCAGACCCTTTTTACCTCAGGACAGGGCCAAAAAGGGCCAAACCCGACACTATATGATGGTGATGAACTTTTAAGCCTAATATAGTGCCAGGTAATGGTTGTCGTCTAAGGAAGAAAACTAGAGTTAGCTGAAGCTTACTAGGAATAAACTGTCATGTGAAATGAATGACGATCTACCTGTGTAGGGAAAATGGGGTTAATGTTACACCTCCTAATTACTCAAAGAAAATATCATTGCAACTTTCAAACCTCAGACTCAATGAACTGAGCAAGTATTTTGGTCCTTAGATCTAGCCAAAACGAATGTCCGAAGAGCTAAAGGTATGCAACACCCACCTCAGCCGTTTCCCTTCCACATGCGGACTGTGTATCCTCCCATACAGGAGCCCATCTGGTCCCTTAGGAACGCTATTCACTAAAAAGTCAAGTAAATATCTGGTTCTGTATGTTTAAATACTCTAGTTTTTGATTTTGGAAAAACTTGTAAAAAGCGTATCACACCAACGGGCAAAACTGAAGGGAAAAAGGGGTTTTTGAACAAACAAAAACGGTGTTATTTTACCGACAGTAATTCCATTTTTCAATTTATCAAAGAATATTTTGACAGGAATTCAAAAATCTCTAGTCACTGAGTTAGGGCAATGAAAGCCTGTTTTTGAAAATTTGGATAGCCGAGGTGGACCAGAATGAGAACAGATAAGGGAGTAGGTGAGATTGAACGGGAAACCTTCTTCATCATAAAATGAGAACTTAGTTGCTGAATGCTTGTCCAAAGATGTGTTTTATACTTGCGACGGATTCTGTACTAAACGTGTCTAGATTTTTTGACATGTATGATGCTTTCATTAGTGCTCAGAAACGTATATTGCGACCGTTGAATCTGAAAATTTATATTTCTAAGGAAATAAGATCAAAATGATGATCATGACTCAATGATAAAACAGTTCTCCAAACTTGAAGTTGAACACTTTAACAGTTAAAGTATCAAAATCTCAAAGAACGTTTTGGAAACAAAAACCCAGTAACATCCTCGGATGCTCCTTCATTTGATTCAATGTTTGTGATTGGAAAACTAAATGAACAGATTCAAAGTCGAGGCAATATGATTCATGAATTAAAGGAGAAAATCTCTCGCTTAACAAAGAAAAATAGTGATACAGATCCCACTTTTAACCTTAAGGCTTTAGTTTCTCAGAACAAAGATTTAACTGCAAAGCTCAATGCCCTTCACGATCTCAATGATTGCTTTAGGAGTTGTATTATAAGGAGTTGTATGATTCAATTAAAATAACGCGTGCCAAAACCACTGACCAGATCAACTCTTTGTTATCTGAAATTGAACACCTTAAGGATCAACTTAAAGAGAATTCCAAATGTGTTCACTTTAATTAAACCCCTCGAAAATTTTTTTTGGTAAACCTAAGATGCTGGCTCGTGGTAGATATCCTATAGATGTTGAACCAATTCCCCTTTGACTCAAGAAGAATCAGGAAGTGCATCTACACTATATCAAACGCCTTAAGGAAAATGTAGAAACCCTTCATGAAATAGTAGAGGATGCTAAGGTAGAAAGACCATTGGATACCTCTCTTGCATCAGCATGCCGTTACACTAAACACTCTCAGGAGCTGTTAGAATATGTAATAGGCACGTGTCCTAAAGACTTTGGCCCTCGCGATACACAGAATGCCTTTACCAATTCACTTAGGAAAAAGCAAGTTACTTTTGTAGAATCGTGTGAAACCTCAACTCATAACACACTATCACATGTTGAGCATCAAAAAATACATTCGACTAATGCTTCAGGAATTCCCTTTACAGGAGTAAACGGTGCCTCAGCAGCTAGTAGGTCAAAGCCTAGGAGCAATACAAAGAAAGTAGACCTTGACAGCTAAATGTGCTTGAAACACGTAGAAGCCAATTTAGGAAGGAATAAGTCGAATGAGAAACAAAGATTCGTTGTGGATTCTTAGTTTAAGCTCATAAGCGTAATGTAATTAATTCGAATTCTATGCTTCTTGCCAAAAACTTTGTACAAATGCTTTATTTCTATTAAAATCTTGATCAATGCTGTTGTGCGTTCTGAGGATGTTTGTGAAGCAATACCGGCCACTAAAAGTATGGCGGTTAAGCGAGATTGGAAGGCCCACAGGGAAATTGTTTAACCTACCAATCGGGCCATCAGTGGCGACCTACTAGCAGACTTATTACCTTTAGGAGATCAGTAGCCTTTAACTAGGAATACTCCACCTAAGGTCTTGCCTACAAAACAATGGAAGCCCACTGGTAGACTTCTCCCGTTAGGAAGACAGTGCCCTTTAGTTAGGTCTACTGCTCTTAAGAGTGATTGTTTGCCAGCTGATCCACAGGAAACTATTTGCCCATGTAGGAGTACATCTCTTGAGTGCACTAAACCAACCGGACCCCAATTGCAATTGTGGAATCCAACCGTATACAAATCTCTCTTTTTGCCTTTGTTCATGCAGGTTGTACAGATCGTTCTATGGCTATTTATGACTCAGGCTCTCAAAAACATATGACTGGAGATCGGTCACGCTCAGGAATTCGTGTGAAAATGTTTATTGGGATGTTCGATTCGAAATGACCATTGTGTAAATTTGGGCTATGGGTGATTATGTCATGGTGACGTTGTAATTTCCAGGGTTTACTATGTAGAGGCGCATGGACAAAACCTTTCTCGGCTCGGTCAATTTATGTGATTCAGATCTGAAGTTGCCTTCAGAAGCACACCATGCTCGTTCCTGAAATTAGATGGTGTCGAACCTTATTAAACGGAAGTCGGTGGTACGGAACTTATCACCATTATCTGGTTGAAGATATGATGAGGTCCTCTCCCATTTGCTTACTGTCTAAAGCTCTTATGAACAAATCCTGGTTATGGCAAAGCGTCGCCTGAATCACTTAAACTTTGGCACCCTCAATGATCTAGCTCGTAAAGATCTTGTTAGAGGTTTACCCCGATTGAAGTTTGAAAAGGATCATTTGTGTTCTGCATGCCAACTTGGAAAGAGCAGGAAAGCTACCCACAAACCCAAGATGATTAACATCATTACGGAAGTTTTACACACCTTTCACATGGATTTATGCGGACCGCTAAGATTGTAGCGTATAAAATGGGAAGAATATATTTTAGGTAATAGTCCGATGACTACTCCTGGTTTCCATGGCGTGAGTTTTTTTGAGATCCAAGGATGAGACTCCCGTTTTTGTAATAAATTTGTTAAAAAAACTTCAAGTCGGTCTCAACAAAACTGTCAGGTTTGTGCGGACTAATAATGGCACCAAATTCGTTAATAAAATTTTGACAGATTACTATGAAAGCGTTGGCATTACCCACGAGAAGACCGTTCCGAGAACTCCTAGCCAGAATGGCGTTGTGAACGAAAGAAATCGCCACACTCTTGTTGAAGTGCTCGGTCAATGCTGATATTCTCCAAGGCTCCCTTATTTCTTTGGGCAGAAGCTGTGGCTACTGCCTGTTACACCCAAAACCGATCCCTTATACATACTCTTCACAACAAAAACCCATACTAACTTGTGCATGACAAAAAACCAGATCTTTCGTTTCTTTGTATTTTTGGGGCTCTTTGCTACCCAACAAACGACAGTGAAGATCTGGGTAAATTGAAGGCTAAAGCAGACATTGGGTTTTTTGTCGGTTATGCACCAAACAGGAAGGGTTACCGAATCTTAAACAAACGACCGACAATAAATGGAAATATTCACGTTACATTCGATGAGCTGACTGAGCAGACGGCTCCTGTACACTCCAGTTCAGGACCCGCTCCTAACCTGTCATTATATCTATCATTGTTCCTATATCTCTCACTATTCCTTCGATCATAAGCTCTCTGATTAGGACCTTGTGATGGTGTGTCTGATGGTCGTATACGATGGCCGTCTCTGTCCCTTTTGTTGTTTCCTTCATTCTTGGACCTATCACGGAAGATCTCAATGTTTCTTGCAGCATTAGCAACCTGTGCTACATCAGTAAACTCAGTGTTCAAGATCCTGTCAAGTACAAAGTCATTCAGCCCCCATTTAAAGTGTTTAGTTTATTCTTCCTGGGTGCCCGCCTTAGCCCCCAAGAAACCCGCCAATCTAAGAAATCTCTTCATAAAATCAGTACTAGTTTCCTCAGGTAATTAATGAATCGATTTGTACTCTCGTTCACACTTTTCTTTCTCAGAGTATGGAAAATACTACAAAAAGAAGATGTCATGGAAATCATTCCCTGACAGCGTCGCTACATAAGCATCACCTCCTTTTGTTTGCTTATACACCCTTCACCAACTGTGTGCATCACCCTCCAGCTTATATGTCGGTAATTTGGCCTTGAACTGATCACCGCATCCCAAAACCTCAAAGATCTTCTCGATATGTGCTATCTAGTTTTCTGCTTCAACTGGCGTGGAAGCTGAACTAAAGTTTGGGGTTTTTGTTTCTGGAACCTCTCCAACCATACATGGATATCAGTGGGTTGTGCATCCCCATCATTACCCGAACCCCTAGTGTTTACACGTCTAGCATTCCTTCGATTAGCGTTATTCTCATTATTCTTATTTTGACGAATCTCGTCGGTTATACGAGTAGTAAGAGTCGGTAACAAGTCTGCAATTGCCTGTGCTACCGCAGCAGTAAAGCAGGATCTGCTTCGTTGTTCACACGATTGCGACGAGGAGCCATCTAAACGATTAACAAATGAACCAACAAAGACAAATTAGGGTTAAGATCAAAATTCGAATGAGAGCGATTAGATCGGAAAATAAAACTTAAATGTCTACCAAATCCTCACAGGTTATAACCTAAATTCTACATGACGAATCTGGCTCTGATACCATAATTGTAACACCCCACCCGAGAACGGGTCAAATGTCACACTTATGGCATCAAAACAACGCAAGCGAAAGACTTTATTCATAAAAATGGTTCAACAAAGCTCCTCAACAAAACAACATAATTAATAGGTCTAGAACATAATGACCTTCAAATGATAATAAATCCAATACAGAGTTTAAGCGGGAGACAAAATCCAATATCCAAAGTTTTAGCAATTTAAATGAAATGGGGAAAACTATCATCCAATCGGTCCACTAAGAGCTCCTAAGCACTCTTCACTCATAACCAGCTCTCTCTATTATGCCGCGGATAAAGGAAATGCGGTTTGTTTGAGCTAAAAAAAAAAAAAAAAAAAAAAAAAAAAAAAAAAAAAAAAAAATAAAAAAAAAAAAAAAAAATAAAAAAAAAAAAAAACATAAAATAAAAAAAAAAAAAAAAAAAAAAAAAGAAAAAAAAAAAAAAAAAAAAAGAAAAAAACTAATAAAAAAAAAAAAAAAGAAAAAAAAAAAAAAAAAAAAAAAAAAAAAACACCAAAAAAAAAAAGAAAAAAGAAAAAAAAAAAAATAAAAAAAAAAAAAATAAAAAACAAAAAGTCGTGAAGACAGATTAGGTGATGAACAGATATACAAAAAAAGGTATAGTATCAAGTTATGCAAGGTAAGAGAAATGGAACCACCATAAACTAGTAGCAGAGATTTCATATATCATACGAACTGAACGAAACATATAGTCAAACAAAGAATAAAGATATGCCCACCGAGCTCAAAACGAATGTCTAAAGCATGCCACATGCTTAGACCCTACAATCAAATATATATCATATCATATCAAATTATACATGGGAGTTGTAGCTCCTGATGTACTCTACAAATATGCAATGGGGTGTTGGCACCATACACTTAAGACCATGCACCAATATCATATCACAAATCCTTACCTATTATTGGCCTAGGTAAATCCATTACGCCACCTACTAATTAATCAAATCTATATGGCAAAGTGCATAAGTGCGACAACAAAAATGAGGACGCCGTGGACTGATCACATCGCCACAGATAGTGTCACGCCATTGGTGCCATAATAACGCGGCCATGGTACCTCCATGGCTAGTTAATAGCTCAGGCATCAGAACAAATGAAAGGGCTCATATAACATATCGAAGCAAACATAAGATATATCCAAAGCATGGTCAGTTTAAAAACTTTGAAGAAATTAAACTTCTTTATTGCATGGCTAGTGTCAAATGAAACTATATCAAAATGAATTTAAAAGGCTCAACGAGTATCTAATAGGTTAGCTTTCGAATATTAAATTCATTAGCTAGGGGAAATAAATAGGGATTTCTACATGGCAATAGATACGGAGCAAAAGTCTTGAGAATCCTTAAAAAATGGATAGTTTATTTGGAACTTAAAAGCAATTTGACGCAGAAGCTCGAAAAATCAAATTACTAGCACTTAATATATTACATAATGTCAGATTGATACCAATTATTTTTTGCGATTTTATTGTTTGACTTATATTTTATTTGTTTCGTTCGATTTTTAGGTTTATTTTACCCCCTTTTCCGTGACCAATAACCACATTATTTTTCATAGGCGTAGAAATAGATAATGCATAATCCAATAATGTAGAGGGGACTTTAATATATTTAAGAATTTTCAACGTAAGTAGAAGACATGCATGCAAAGCAATGGTGTACTCGACTCATCACTTCAGAAAATCAAATTTTAGAACCCATACACATGCATTTGATTAAGCTGGCACAACTCCATGATAAAAACGATTTCGAAAATGGCCAAAATATTCCGTTATTTGTCAAAGGCGAAAACACTTTTATAATTAAAAACGTATTTATAACAAATCCATTTCGAAAGCAATAAATCATTCGAGTCGAGAATAACATACAGTTTAACATGTTTTAAGTCCTACATTAATTTATGTCACCTTACATAAGACCATATCTATGCATGCTGGTTTCTTCTTCTTGTGTTATACTAATGCTTCCATGAACCATTTTAAGATTTCTTAATTCTAGTTTAGCCATTAAAACACATCTTTTAATCTTGACATTAGTAGAATTCATGCTCAATGTACATTAGTAATTATACATATCTATGTCGTCAATAAGTTTTAGATGTCATAAACAACTTCCAGCATGTTTAACAACCCATTTACCAATTCATAGTGATTTATAAGGCTATAATATTTAACGTAAATTACTTATAAGGCTCAAGTGGTACCTCAAAATGAAACACGAATGAATCGAAACGAAAACGAGTATGAACACCAACATACCACGATCACTAAGACTCGACGAGATACGATCGAAACTAAAAACCCAACTCTGTTGAATCAGGAACTATTACCCTCCAGCGAATCGAAACCCAATACCCAATGAGCACGAACAGCTAAACCTACAGATCGCGAACCAAAAGCTTATCCCTGCACGAACTCAAACGGAACCCAAACACGAGCCACGACCCAACTAAACTCGTTATAGAAGATTAAATACTGATAAGCGATAAACCCAAAACCCACACTCTTAAACACTCACTTTTTCATGTTAAACGAATTTTTGTGTCGAACTTTTATTTAAAGAGTTTTGTGAAATTTCTTGGAAGAGAAGATGTGAGGCAGATATATAAAACTGGGTATTAAACCAACTATTCGAAAATAACAGGATGAAAGAAAGGAGTTGTGGACCGAGTTGTATGGTGAGGCTTATCAACGTGGTCTTTGTTATTTGAACTATAAAATATCATATTCTTATTTTATAGTATTAGAGGTAGGAACTGACTTGTTTAATTTTGTAGTCATACTAGTAGTGTAATTTTCTTTAATTATTTCTAATATATTTTAATAAGTTTAGGGTATTATAGTTGGTAGGAAAATGACCACTTTGATAGTGATCCAGGAAATTTACTCGACAACTAGTCATGTACTAATACGAGGTTATCATAGCTTTTGACGACAAACGTCACACCAAAACATAACACAATTAGACACATATACACATCACAAAACCAAAATGTCACACATAAAAACAACCCACAACTCGGTCATCTGAATGATAGAGTTCTTTCTAATTGCATGTTGCACACGTCCTTCATGGGTATGTGTAATAAGGAAGCATGCGTCTTTAATGCGCCGACAAAGCAAAAAACATGTTGTCTTTCTTCTATTATCATTAGTTTGATATGGCTTACCTCAACGTGACTTGTGTAAAAATGATCGTGTTTTAAAGATGACTACAATCTGAAACACGAATGCATTAGACTGAGCATAGTCTGACCATATGGTTTGGTCGGTCGCCCCAAGACCGACCGGTCCCCCCCCACCCCCCAATTACTTATGATGTCGACGGACCCAACCCAACCTTATGATTTTTTTGTTCACAAACCGAACAAATTGAAGAGTTGTGTGTGTGTGTTTTTATTTTAATTAATTTTTGTGTGGTCTTCTTACTACGAGCGTTTGGTGTACGTTTGGTATAGGAGAAAGAAAGCTGAGTTGATGCTGATGTAGCGGGGTTTATTCGTGGTGGGATTACTATCAGTAATGAACGAAAATGGTTATGAACGTTTCGGTGATTAGCAAAGTTCTGTCCTTTTGGATTTTCTTTAGAATTATAATACTACACATTTGAGGTTTAAAACGACACAGTTTTGGCCAAATGTGCACTGTTCATCTTAAGCACTATAGCACTGCTACAGTGCTACAGTGCTGGGCCAAAAAATTTGGCCCGGCCCAATTAGTTTTTTTTTTTTTAAAAAAAAAAATTTGTCGGCACAAAATAGGGAGGAAAAAAATGTTATAAAAGTACCGACGCATTCAGATAAAAAAATACCCGCGGTAACATTTCTGAATTGACTTAAACAGTGTCATTTTACACCATGAGACCAAAAAACAATTTCGCAAAAAAAATAAATAAAATAAATTTTACGCAACGGCAACAACGCGTAAAGACCATAAAAAAAAACTAATAAAACACCGATACTGAAAAGTAAACCGCACTATTAACAGAGACCGACAAAATACCGCGGTAACCTTTCCGAATTGACTTAAACAGTGTTCATTATACACCACGAGGGGTGGGGGGGGACCAAAAAAAATTGTTCATTTTAAGCACTGTAGACACTGCTACAGTGTACAGTGCTGGGCAAAAAAATAGTGACCGCCAATTAGTTTTTTTTTTTTAATTGTCGGCACAAAATAAGGAGGAAAAAATGTTATAAAAGTACCGACGCATTCAGATAAAAAAACCCGCGTAACTATTTCGAATTGACTTTAACAATGTCATTTTACACCATGAGACCAACAAAAAATTTACGCAAAAAAATAAAATAAAAAATAAAAGATTTACGTACGCAACAACGCGTAAGACATAAAAAAACTACTAAACACGATACGAAAAGTAAACTCGCACTATTAAATATGAGACCGACAAAATAAACTCGCACAAAATTAAAGGAAAAAAATAAAAGTAACGACGCATTCAGATAAAAAAATACCTGCGGTAACATTTCCGAATTGACTTAAACAGTGTCATTTTACACCACGAGACCAAAAAAAAAAATTCGCAAAAAAAAAAAAAAAAAATTTAACGCGACGCAACAACGCGTAAGACTATAAAAAAACTAAAAAAAAAAAAACACAAAAAAAACAAACCAAAAAAAAAAAAAACAAAAAAAAAAAAAAAAAAAAAAAAAAAAAAACAAATACTAAACAACGATACTATTTAAATATGAGGACCAGACAATAAATCGCACTAAATTAAGGAAAAAAAAAAAGAATTAATGACACGCAACAACGCACGAAAAATTAACGCCCCGCAGTAACGTGCAAGAAAAATTAAACTTACACTATTAAACATAAAAAAAACGCGCGGAAAAAAAAAAAAAAAAGAAATAAAAAATTAACGTCTCACAACAACGCGCGAAAAATTAACGCCCGCAGCAACGCGCGAGTAATCTTGCTTGTTATAACTATATACTACTACATTTACGAGTATCATCACATTGGAATTCACACTTTTTATAACAAGAAAAAGAAAAGTGGGCCCATCGATGTAAAAAAAAATTTGAAAACACACCCTCAAATATGCAAAAAGTTACTAAAAATATGAAACATTGAAATTCACGCATTTTGCGACTTTTTTATATAAAAAACTTTATTTATCAAATATGAAACATATATCTATCGATTCATTCGTAAAAAAATATGTCGTTGAAAAGATCATCGAATTGCGAACAAAACGAACTCAATATTGCAATTCTTTTGACCTACATACGATTTTATAAAAAATGTTGA
>BQNB010123398.1:0-20106 GCA_026074375.1 Tanacetum coccineum
TCTCCATGTGTGGAGAGGGTTTATATATGTCTTACAATGGCCGGCTAAGGGCCTCTAGTGGGCTTATCCATGGGCCTTTAGCCCAGTTAGCTTTCTAACTTAACCATACAACTTACTACGAGCTACGACTAACTATATTGGTAGTGACTGACACTTTTTCGTATTTTTAACAATCTCCCCCTAAGGGAGGTCACTCCAATTTACAAACATTTAACTTAGCATACTATGCTTTCACTTCGGTATTGAGCTCGTAGTCTTTAACTTTAATCATTAACTTGTGATTTGATGTTGTGATCATTGACTTTAGATTTGAGCTAGTTCTTTTTACTTGACATGAATGTGATCTTTAAGCTTTTTAAAATCATCAACTAAGCATAATCTCATTTCGCCATCTTGTAAACTTTGCCATCTCATAAACTTGTGACTTCTGGACCGACATGCTCATACCTTTCTTGATTTGATAATCTTAAAAAGCTTTAATAATGCATCTTTCTTGAATTTATTTAACTTTAACACTTTGTCGCTTCAAGAAGGACGTATGGTATCAGAGTAGCGGAAGTCTTGAAACATGTACTTGAGCTTTCATGATGTCTTTATATTTGTCGGTTGGGTATGAGCATGTGGCTATGAATCTTGTGAGTCAGCCAGAATCAGGTACCTCCATCACCATCTTTACATGTTCCTGAAATAAAACAGTTAGCAATAAAGCGGAGGGACGAATATGGCTTTGTCATTTGCCCGTGCTTGGTTAGAGTAACCTTTGAATCCGTGAGGATTGACCTATGATTAGATAGATTCAATTTAAGAAGAATCTTCTTGACAGGATTTCCAGTTGTAGTGTTGAATCTTTCTAACACAAATGTATTAGATTCATCTTACTCAGCATGTTCTCATTATCGAAACATCTCAAAGCAGACAGCACGATATGAGTGAACCAACGAGTTACTATCTCACCAATTGAGATAAAAATTGATTTGAAAATCAATCAGCGTATCACTTGCTAAAGTGTTTTGTGACACATCGAGAGTGTTAATCATTTCAAAAATTCATCAGCAATCGTCAATTCATAACCTGGAACAAGTTTGATTCTTATAGAATCGCACCATCGTTTCTTTCCAGTTGTCACATGTTTGATTCATATAGAATCGTACAAGTCACCTACCATGAGCTTGTTTGATGTTGGCTCAAGAAAGATTTCCATCTTCATTGTGAATGAAATCACTCGGATGTTCTGGCAAAATCACAAGGATAATGCCTAGGACTCTTAATATGTTAACTTGTTATTCACATTGTGTGACATAGCAAGCATGATTTGACAAGTGTCCTAATATGAGATTATAGATGATCCTATTGGCTCTAATACTCAATAATCACTTATGGTTTATGTAATCGTCGGCTGACAACAGCCGCCTTTTCAATACCAACTAACTCGGAGTGAGAAATTTGATAGAAATACGTGTAATCTCCATGAGAAATGAAACAAGAGTCTGTTGAGAGACCTTGAGTAGCTAGGGAGGATTGTACATAGCGTTACTGGGTCCATGACTGTCTTTAATGTCAGACAACAGCTTAGTGTTTCTGACATATTATGTATTGACCCGGTTTCTGCCTAAGTGTATGGAGGGCTTCTTTCTTTTCACCTTTTATCCTTACATTACTTTTTCATTCTTCAACCCCTTCAATGCTTACCGAGACTTCTTAACTAACACCTTGTTGGGTTTGTTCCCGTGTTAGCTCCATCTCAGTCGGCATTATTCCCGATTCTCACTTTTTCTCCTTTTGTATCATACCTAAGGACTTCTACACTAACTAGTAGATATCCCTGGGTAGATCCCTCCGGTTCTGTTGGATCATGGGATTTGAATACCTATGCCTAACCGCCTTATAACTTCATAAATTTAATTACATGGTCGGTCTTTTGGGTATTCTATCATAATCAAAACCAAAATCATTGAAAGAGTTCAATCAAAGTGTTTGATATAAATATCAAAAGATTTACACTTTGATAGTTTTTTATCATCACTAAAAGCTCCCCCCTTAACATGTGCATCGTAATCGTAGTACATGCTAAGTGTAGAGTGCATTGAGTCCATTTCATATGATCACATTTCAATACAAGTTAGATTCAGTTTAATCACATTTTCTCTCCTTATCCAAAATGTTAATCCCTTGATATTTTGGATATCAATTGATTAAACGTTCGGGGCAAAATGTTTACACAATATCTAACAGGAACATTTTAATGCTCCCCCTCAATATTTAAGCGTATATAAGATAGTGCTGAGTACAATAATTTTAAAATTTTAAATTTACTAAGAAATTCTTGAAAATTTTATACTCGATCACTCCTTATTATCACCATAAAGTCTACACTACATATATACAAATTCACAAGATTAATATGTATGAGGTTTGACCTTAATGATGAGAACATCATATGATAGAATAATATGATTCTTTGTTGCAGCCGTAGGTCTTCCCCGTAGTCTTTCTTAAGAAGTTGTCTTAGCTTCCCCCTAAATCAACAATCCTTCCTTGAGTAGATTCAAAAAAAATTTGCAAGCCGCATCAAGCAGTCTTAATGTATAAAGCCCAGATATCCGAAGCACACAATTAACCCTTTCAAGAATTTGATACCGCGACACCAAAGTCAATTAAGTCCCGGATGAGCGCATTTCTCTCTTCAGGATATTGATGATATAAATTGCAACACCAAAGTCAACTAAGTCCCGAATGTCACAATAATTCCCTTCTAAGTAGTCAAAAAATGAATAACACCTAAGTCAACTAAGATCCTAAATGTACTCAATTCTTTCCTGCAAATTTCTGACTAACAAAGGAATCATCATACCTATGTGTACCTCTTTTAGCAACTAATTCTACTCTCTTTTAAAAAATAAGCTTAGTGATTAACCGTTTGAGGAAGCGTTTATTGAATCAGACAGAATTCTTCTCACATTTTAAATAATTATTCTCCCAACACTTCCCCCTGGGGACTCAAATGATGCATATACACTATGACGATGATGGTCTTTCCTCCATTTATTGAAAAAAAAGGCCTAAAATCAAAAGAAGCTAACCTCAAAAGACAAAAGAAGCTAACCTCAAAAGAAGGCCAAGGACACTATCAAGAATACATCTACTCCTTCCCCCTTGCTGGTTTTGATACCTCGGAATCAGCAAAACCTTGTACGCACATATACATGAGATCGTGTTTGAGGTATAACTAAGCTTAGATCTATCCTGTGAGAATCAACTTCAAGGCTATTAATTCTAGTTGATTATTTCCAAACAATCCTAAGTCTTTTACAACTATGAGGTGTTGGCAATATTAAGCGAATGTCGTTTAAAGCCTGAACTCACTAAGTCTTAAATTTCAAATAAGTCCCTAAAGTTTGAAACAAATGACATCTAAAGCTTGTGTAGTTAAAATCCATTAACTCCCTTAAATTATGATCCGTCATTATTAAAAACTTTATCCTTTTATTTCGTGACTTATTTTGAAAGACCGTTTTAAAAGATTATTGGATGACACATTCTCCCCCTCAAATGATGACCCGTTTTCTATTTAAAGAGTTGTTGTCATTGTTTGAGTGGTCGAATAGTGTTTGAAAATCTTTTTGTGATTACTGAAAACACTGATTCATTATGAAGACAACTTTTTATCAATAAAAATAAGATTTCTCTTATTTTGACACATAAGCGCACTGACACGTACACTTATGGAATATAGGAAGCACGTGTTGTGTTGCAAAGTAAACACAAGCCTTTGCATGGTCATAAAGTAGACCATGCCCGAGAATAAATTCCCGTTGAGAGGTCAAGTTTTCTTTTTGAAATACTTGCCTTTAAGATGATGACCGGGTTGCTATCTGAAATAATAGCAAGCCATTTGGCATGTTTTGAAAACATTTGGAACTTCTGCTCGAACTTCATTTATAGCCTCGTATCATTATTGAATGACATTTCTAAGACCGTAAATGTTATCGATTTTCAAAAGACTTGCCATTATTACCTCTTTTTATATTTTCTCATTTTTTAATTTTTTCTTTAGTTTTATGTATTTTATATTCTTCTATTTTGTTTTTATAAATTTTTTGAGAAATGAAAAATCTTTTTGGTTTTTATGGTTTTAATATATATACATATGATACAAGATATTTGAACAGGTTCCACCACTATTCATCAACTTCATCTGCCAATTGTTTCAGAGTCTCTGGCGTAAAACTCCGCATTCCTAGCTTGTTGATAAGAAATAACTTCGGCCATTCCAGCTTGTTGATAAGAATTCAATTCTTTCTTTGCATAGGGCTTTAGGTGAAGTTTGTTGCTAGCTGAAACTCCATGTTGACCCAAAGTAAGTCTACTATCCATTCTCCAATTTGTTGGAAACACAAAAAAAAAAATAATAAAGGTTTTGTCGGTCACTTCAAGTTGTATAGTCTTTGCTAGTTAGTTTATGTATGATTAGTTTCGTAATCTAGTCCGGCCCAAGACCCATGGGAAGCCCATCATAGCCTATGGGCCGGCCTATAGGACATATATATACACCTCTCCATGCCTTGGAGAGGTGGTTGGTTATTTCATTTTCCATTTTCACACACATAATACAATTCATCCATTCCATCCATCACAACCCACATCTCTTTCTTTTGTTCTTGGTAGATCAAGATTACATGTTTCTCTTCAATTTGGTGTCAAGAGCCATGGAGTGGTGAGTTTAGTTTTGATGTTTGTCTTGTGATTTGTGTCAAATTTCTTTTATAAAAGAACAAATTTTTGATTTCAAATTTTTCTGGTGTAAAAACTTAAAGTTTTCATATTTATTATTCCTATTAGGGTTAGTACACTAGTTGTACAAGACATTTTTTGCTAATAACCAATAAAAATGTGTTTTTTTGAGTTTTGAAATTTTTGGGTTTCGTAGTAGTTATAACGAACTAAGTGTATTGTCAGTTGGAACCGAACGAGTACAATACGAACAGGTCACCGAACGAGTAAGCCGATCAACGATGAAACCGAACTTGCTTATTACTCATAACTTGAATTCTACATTCCGACGAGGTTAATGTAACTAGAATCCGATCGAGTTTTACTCACGTTGACCGAACTAGACAATCTTGATTCCGGACGTTTTGTTATCCGAAAAGCGGCGCGATCTAGTTTAGTTGTCTTGTAGTGATTTCGAACGTGTTTAACCCAAACGAGTTAGTTCGACGAGTTAACCGTATCATTGAGACCGAAACTATTTTTCCTTTTGAAAGCCTGAAGTAACCCAGTAAACAACCGAACTAGTGTGGTCCGAACTAGCTTCCAGTGAAACGAACTAGAAGGACCGAACTAGATGATTTCGATTTGTTTAGAACGAGTTTTTGTCATTTGAGAAGTCGTACGAGTTTTAACCCATTGAAAACCAAACTAATCAAGTTGTTTGAGATCCGAACTAGTCATTTTCCAATTAAAACCTACCAACTCATTTCTAAAATTATACGGTTTATATCTTTGACTTGTAAAATCCCGTGAAACAAACACTTGTTTTCCCGGTTTTGTCGAGAATTGTAAAATCCCGTGTAGTTTCAAGAATTTATTCAAGACTCAACAATCACATAACCAAATACAATTTCTTTCTACCACCGATCGATCAATTTGTAATCTTTTTGATACCACAATGACGACTCTTGCCAATAAGTCACTTTCTTTCAGGAGGGAGACAAACAAACACCAATGATTGAAAACAGTTGTATGATTCTTGAAGAGCGAATGGAACTGTATATGTTGAATAGACCTCATGAAAGAATGATTCTTGCCTCTGTTGAAAAAGGACCACTTCTTTGGCCTTCAATCACTGAGGATGAATAAAAGACTTATAGGAATATACTGAACTCACTCCCGCTGAAGCCATTCAAGATGAATGTGACATCAAAGCGATTAAAATCATACTCCAAGGTCTTCTAACTGAAATCTATGCTCTTGTGATTGTCAACACTCGCTGTTGCAAAAGGATCTTTGGTGAGTAAGATTTTTAAATGCTAATGCAAGGAACGTCGTTAAACCGAAACAAGAACGAGAGTGCAAGCTGTATGATGAATTCGATAAGTTCACTTACAAGAAAGGAGAGTCGTACACGATGTACTACTTGCGGGGGGATTCACTATGCTTCTCAATGTTATGAACTCTACAAGATGCCAATTGGAGCAATTTCAAGTTAACACCAAAGTTTTTAAACACTCTTCCTGATGAATGGGCAAATTTATCATTGTGTTAAATTGGTCAAAGACTTGCATACTACCTCAATGTTTGATCAGCTTCATGCTTACCTGCAACAACACGAAAGACATGCAATATGAAGTTCGTTTGATACATGAACGCAACTTCGATCCTCTTGCTTTAGTTGCATCTCACCAATTACCTTTGTCAACTTATCAATCTCATCTACACACTCTCCTGAACTCTCAACTTCAACATCATGTTTCACCATATCCGTCTTCACAGTTTGTAACACCTTATCAGACTCAACAATTCACAACCAGTCAATCAACACCTCTTTCAATCACTTATCCATCAAATGAGTACCATTTCCTTAGTTCACACAACGTTTTATTCTCCATTAATCATCCACCCCACAATTGGATATGCTCTCCACTCATCCTTACAACATCAACAATTTAAATTTTCCAATCAGACCTCTAGTCTAATTTGTTCTAGTGTTCAGAAAGAGGATGATCCATTGATGCGATCAATCAAATGATGTCATTCTTAATGCTGATATCACATCTCGGTATCCTACATATCAACATATCAGACTTCAGGACTTTCGTCAAACCCTCTTCAAACAAGCTATCATCTATGGATGGAAAGAGTAACTGTGCAATCCTGTTTAGGGAGACAAACTACTGATTCTGCTGGAACAATGAGAAATTACACACCTGGAGCAAGTGGAAGCAACACAGAGAAACAACGGCAACTGTCATCTGTTACAACTACAAGGGGAGGGTCATATTTCCAAGCAGTGTACTATGCCCAAGAGAAAAAGGGATGAAACGTGGTTCAATGATAAAGTGTTGCTGGTTCAAGCTCAAGCAAGTGGTCAAGTTTTAACAGAGGAAGAAATAGCATTTTTGGCAGATCCAGGACTTCCTGACACTCAAACCTTTCAGAGACTGTCAATACCTCTCCACAATGTTTGCTTATCAAGCGATGATCTGGATGCCTATGACTCTATGTGTGATGAACTTACACTTCAGCCAAGTTGCTCTCATGGCGAATCTTTCCAGGAATGGCTCAGATGTCTCACTGACGGTACACAACTCCATTAATCTGGCTTTTGATTTAATCAATCAAAGCAAGTGTAGCAGATAATGACGTCTTCATGAACGAGTCCACTAATGATGAGGGGATCAGTTAGAAACTGAAATAACAGTATGATAGCAATATCATTCCTTTTCTAGTATCTGAGTGAAAACAACAGGAAATCTGTATAGAATTCTACTCTTTGCTGCTCAACAAGATGCACTGATATAATCTATGTTTTGAACATTAATGATACCCCATAGTGTATGAACTTGCTACCAATGTTAATTCTGGAATATCAAAGTGCCAATTAAAGCTTTGGACTATCTGTGCTGACAGATATAAAGAAGAGGTAATGATTTGAAAAGAAATGCAAAATGTTGAGAAAGTTTTCTGGTCAAATGACAGTATGCCGAGATTGAACATCTTAAGCAATCTCTTTCGACAATTGCAAGAAAAGATTTCTTTAATGAAAACAGTTTTCTGATCTCAAAAAGGATTTAAAAATGGAAGAAAGAAAAACAGAAATATTGATAGAGAAATTGCTTTAGAAAGAAATTTAAGCAATTGAGAATATCATTTTCAAAAGAGGTAAATTTGGCGGCACAACTGTTTCATATGAGAATAAATCCAAAATTTGTTATGATCATTCCACGAAACAAGCTATCGGTTTTGAAAAACCTTTCTATCTGAAGAAAGTTCAGGAGTCAAAGCCAAAACTGTATGACGGGAATGTCATTCTTAAAATGGATGCTATTGTGATTCCTGATACTGATGAGACATTAATGCTTTGTGAAGAGAGTCATTCAAAAATGCTTTTGAAAGAACAAGATCCAATGGTTGTAAAACATAAAGTGAACACTAAACCCATTAATTATGCGGTTCTTAATAATGATTACAACAAACGATTTGTTCGACAATCTGATTTATATAGTGAACATGCCTATTGGAAAGCGACTTTGGTCCCACCTTTAGACCCATATCCTTCTTCCACAACCAACAAAGTTGAGGTTCCAAAAGAACTTCCTAAAGTGAGTATGTGAATACAAGCTTGAAAAGAGCTTTTAAACGCCATCTTACTGGCTTTGATAGGTTTGTCAAGAAAGATACCACTGCCACAGCTATCATTGGGGCATCGTGGGGTTTGAAGATCAAATGCTTGTTTTCGAGATGAATATTCCGTTTATAAAAGAATTAAAGAAATCTTCAATAACTACAATCAAACTTGGTTGAGAAATTGCCGATGTCCAAAATGTCTTTTTATCAAATGGAACAGGGCTGACGAGAACTACATCGCTTGGGTCAGAACTTTTGAAGTTCAAAATGAATCAGTTTGAGTAAAATAATGAACGACTCTTGGCACAAGCCATTGATCATGATATTGTAAAAACTATTGTGAATTTGTCTGTGGATGGTTGTGAAACTGTGGAATGATGTCAAAAGTGTCTCGTAACTCTAGATGGAGCTTCTCAACTAAAGGCTGTGTTGATAAAGAACTTACAATAAACTTTTAAAGAGTTTTACAACTCTTGAAAAACATTCATCACCCTTGGAAGCTGATTCTCAATTAATCAAGTAATTTTTCAAAACAGTATAAACAATGTTTTTTAGTCAAAAATGCTCTAAGTTTTACTCAGTTGTTATGAAATAAGTGAATTGAGAGCTCCTAGTCTCAAGAGAAAGACACGTAAATCGGTCAAGTTGAAAGAGCAAATCTAAGTCCTTAAATGGAAAGGTAGATGATAGTAAAGTCAAAAATGAACATGGATTGAAATTTGAGACTCTTAACATTGAATTGGACATAGAGTGACAAAAAACTTGTTGCTGAGAATGAGCATTTAAAACAGACTTTATAAGCAAACCTTTATAGACTCGATTTAAACCAAAACGTGTTCAATCAATCAAGAACAATGTGATGCTGTTAATCAATACAAGTCATATAAAGTACTGGGGAAATTTTGATTTAAATGCATAACTTCAGGACAAGGTTTGCGTATAGCAGGCCCTTAAAATTGTGAGTTAAGGAATCTTAAAGGAAAAGCGTTGTTTAGTAAGGAGGGCTATTGAGTCCTACTCTGTTGATCCAAAGTGTTTTTATAGTTGTCTAAGGATAGTGTTGGAACCATCATGCCCAAATTGTTGAATAAAAGGATGCTCATCTCCTACATTAAGCACACTCAGGAAGAAGCTTTGGGCCTTAGGATATAGTCGAACATTGTAAAAGAGAATTATCTAAATATTCACTTTTAGGTCTGCTTTAGGTATACCAAAGTCATTCAGGAATTGCTTTTCAAACATATGTAAGATTGTTGCCCTTAGCATCAAACAATTTGATCCTCAATTGTTGCGGTCACACGAGGAAAAAGGACCAGAAAAGTTAGGTTTGCGAATCACTACATCACAGGGAAACACCAAACAACAGCTCGGACCTCAAACATAGTTTCTAAACATCATGTGTTGCATTCTACAGAGTGTAAGGACTTTACGCTAGTGCTAGCGGAATCACAAGCCTTCAGGCGAACTACCAGGAAATGATAAACTTCTACAAACACCAAGTAGTTAATTAGAGAAATAAAGTAGAAAGGAGCTCACTCTAGAGAATGTTAAATCTAGTTTGAATAAAAGGAATGGTATTGTTTAAAGTTATGGATCTGCGTCTCGATATCCTGTGCAGAATTCAAGAAACATGAATAATTCTGATTAGTCTGTATTACCGTGGATGATTGCATGTCTTCTGATTATTTATGTGTTTCTTAATTCTATGAAATGATGTGAAATTCAGTGCTAAAACCTTAATAAGAAAAAATTCTAAGATGAGAGATTTGGAAACCAAGAAAAGTGTTTACTCAAGGAAAGGGATATAATTTGGAGATCCTATTCGGTCGGTCCTTCACTATTGTAGGAAATGGCTGTGCCCTTTAATTAGGATACCACTACTAATGAAGTGCCTTCTAGGAAACCAATAGTTCTAGAATTCCAAATCACCCTAACCTAACCCAGTGTTGTTTGTGGTTATTTGTATACTCAAGGAAAACTAGGAAGATTAAGAATCTGAGTCCGTTATAGCAAAACTAAGGTTAAAAAATACCAATATTCTGCTACATACAGTGTTCCCAATAAATCCTTGGGGATCACAAAAACCATGTTTTTCCATTACTTCTCTTATTGAATGCAGGCTTCCAAATCGTCCTTGGTATTTGGACTCCTCGGTTGCCGAAGCACATGACCGGAGATTCGCAAAGATGAGGATAAAACCGCCCTAATCAAGGTTCTCAAGTCACACAAACATGCCATAGCTTAGAAGATTTCTGATATTAAGGGAATAGATCCACAGTTTTGCACCCATAAGATTTTGATGAAGGAAAATGCCAAACCTGTAGTTCAACATCAGAGAAGAGTTAACCCCAAAATCCATGAGGTTATTGAGCAAGAAGTTATCAAACTTCTTGATGCAGGGTTAATTTACCCTATCTCTGACAGCCCCTGGGTAAGCCCGGTTCATTGTGTACATAAGAAGGGAGGCATAACCGTGGTAAAAAATGAAAAAAATGAATTAATACCCATTACCGAAAACTCAATGATGCAACTCGTAAAGACCATTTCCCTTTACCATTCATGGATCAGATGCTTGAGAGATTAGCCGGAAATGAGTACTATTGCTTTTTGGATGGATTCTCTGGTTACTTTCAGATCCCAATTGACCCACTTGATCAAGAGAAGACTACCTTCACCAGCCCTTACGGGACATTTTCCTATCGTCGCATGCCTTTTGGGTTATACAATGCACCGGGCACGTTCCAAAGGTGTATGGTTGCAATCTTTCATGATATGATTGAGAAAACTATGGAAGTCTTCATGGATAATTTCTCGGTTTTCGGTGATTCTTTCTCCTCTTGCCTTTCCCATTTAGACAAAATGCTCCAAAGAAATTGGGAAAAATGCCACTTTATGGTCAAGGAAGGAATAGTCCTTGGCCATAAGATTTCTAAATCCGGGATTGAGGTTGATAAGGCAAAAGTTGATGTCATTGCAAAATTGCCTCATCCCACTACCGTGAAGGGTATTCGCAGTTTTCTCGGTCACGCCGGATTCTACCGATGATTTATTCAGGATTTTTCCAAAATCGCCCGGCCTATGACCTACCTCCTTGAAAAAGAAACTCCGTTTATCTTCTCAAAGGAATGCATCGAAGCATTTGAAACCCTTAAGATGAAGTTAACCCAGGCTCTAATTCTAGTTGCTCCCGATTGGGACTTGCCCTTTGAAATCATGTGTGATGCAAGTGATTTTGCTGTTGGGGCAGTCCTAGGGCAACGTAAGACCAAGCACTTCCAGCCGATACACTATGCAAGCAAAACTATGACCGATGCTCAAGCACATTACACTACAACAGAAAAAGAATTACTTGCCGTAGTGTATGCTTTTGAGAAATTCCGGCCATATCTTGTATTGTCCAAAAGCATACTGTATACGGACCATTCGGCTCTTAAGTACCTACTTGCTAAGCAGGATGCTAAGCCAAGATTACTCTGGTGGATTTTGCTGCTCCAAGAATTTGATGTCGTTATCCGTGATAAAAATGGAGCAGAAAATCTCGCCGCCGACCACCTTTCTAGACTTGAAAATCCCCATCAAAGTGAGCTCGAGAAAAAGGAAATTATGGAAACATTTCCTCTCGAAACACTTAGGATGGTTACTTTTCGTAGTGATGATAATGCCCCGTAGTTTACCGATTTTGCAAACTAGCATGCGAGGAATTTTGTGATCAAAGGGATGTCGTCTTAGCAGAAAAGAAAGTTTTTCAAAGATGTCAAACACTAATTTTGGGACGACCCCTTCTTGTTTAAGATATGTGCGGATCAAATGATCCGGCGGTGTCTTCACAGCAAGAAAGCTCTCGACATCCTCGAAGCTTGCCATAATGGACCCACCGAGGGACACAACGGTGCCAATTACACCGCTAAAAAGATCTTTGATTCAGGATTTTATTGGCCCACGATCTACAAGGATGCCCACGACTTTGTCACCCGATGTGACATTTGTCAACATCAAGGCAAAATTTTGCAACGTGATGAGATGCCACAAAACTCTATCCAAGTTTGCGAAATCTTTGACATTTGGGGCATTGATTTCATGGGCCGTTCCCGTCTTCAAGAGGGAACAAATATATACTCGTAGCTGTCGATTACTTATCAAAATAGGTTGAAGCAAAAGCGCTCCCCACCAACGACGCTCAAGTTGTTTGCAAATTTCTCAAATCTCTCTTCGCTAGATTTGGTGCCCCTCGTGTAATCATAAGTGATCACGGAACCCATTTTTGCAATGACCAGTTTGCAAAGGTCATGCTTAAATACAGAGTCACTCATCGTCTCTCCACCGCATATCACCCACAAACAAGTGGACAAGTTAAGGTATCCAATCGTGGTTTAAAACGAATTCTTGAAAGGACCGTGGGCGAAAATCGTGCCTCTTGGTCGGATAAATTAGATGGCGCACTTTAGGCCTTTCGTACAGCTTACAAAACACCTATCGGGTGCACTCCATACAAGTTTGTGTACGGGAAGGAATGTCATCTTCTGATTGAGCTCAAGCACAAAGCTTACTAGGCCCTTAAGCATACAAACTTTGATATCAAAACCGCGGGTGATCAAAGGAAAGTTCAACTCAATGAACTTAATGAACTTCGTGATCATGCCTATGAAAATTCTTTAATTTACAAAGAGAAAACAAAGAGAATCCATGACTCCAAGATCAAAAACTGTGTTTTCAATGTCGGTGATCGAGTCCTCTTCTTTAACTCTAGATTGAAGATTTTCTCGGGCAAGCTTAAGACCCGTTGGAGTGGACCATTCACTGTAACCCAAGTTTTTCAATATGGCACTGTCGAGTTATCCCAAAACTCCGGGCCAAATTTCAAAGTGAATGGTCATCGTTTAAAGCACTACTTTGGAGGGGACGTACCACAATTGGTAGTCCCGGATCTCCAGACATTCCCTAATGTCCAATAAATTCAAGTGACGGGTCAAGCATAGCGACCTTAAACAAGCGCTTCGTGGGAGGCACCCCATGCTTATCAGTAGTAGTATTATGAATAAGTGTTTTTATGTGAGGCGGCTTACCTCTTCCATTACCCGTGTTTTGTCCATGTTTTGTGTTGAATGTCTAGGATTTCCCAGATTGTGAAAGACTCTCGTGCTCGTAGTTTTGCCCTTCATCCACAAGATTTTCACATCCTCAGCTTCATTTTGGGAATCCAATATCAAAATCTAATCGACTAACGTTTTATCTTTTGGCACACTTAATAAACGACCTTAGATTTATGTAGGTACCCCTTTCAAAACATCAAGGACGGCGTTTAGTTCTAGTATGGGGGGGGGATCTTCGATTTGATTTTTGCCTACAGCCGTTGTTATCATGTAATCTTATTTTTACCAACAAATTTTTGCAAAAATATAAAAAAAAGTAAGTGTTTTGTCACAGTTTTGACTTTTCTAATGGGTAGAATGAGAATAAATTGGGTAAATGAAAATTTTTGACACGATCGACGAGTTGAGCCCTAGCTAGTATTCCCTCAACTTACCGCTTGTAGGCTAAGATCCACGAATTCTATTGCTTCGAATTTTAATAAGGTGAAGAACAAGAAGTAATAGAGTTAATTATAATTTATAATGTGCTGACAAGATTCTTCTAAAACTTATATGAGTAACGTGTGGCTTTTTTCTCCCATTAGCTTAAATGCCCACTAATCATACTGCTCATTTCATCAACTAAGCAATCAATGTTTTTAGAAAAAGCTTCAAATTTGTAACTTGATTCTTTAAAGCGAAGTTTTTCTGTTCTTAGTAATTTGAAAGATAAAATGCCAAAGAAGCATGAATGAAATATGAATGCAAAAAATGCATGAATATTGAAATTGTGCCAATGAAGCATACATTGAGTATATGGAGCAAGTAAGAAGATGTTGTCGTGATATCCCACTCCGCAAGCAACAAGGAAGGGGTTCAACAAAGACATCTTTACTTCTAGGGATTTGGTGTGTTGTGATATCTCACCAGGAAGCGAGGTCTAGGTGAGGGTTCAAACTAAGACACCTATCCTTAGCCATATTAGGAAGAAGGTGTTGATGTGATTTCCCACTACGCTAGCAACGGGGTGGGTTTTCAAACTAAGAACACCGGTCGTTGGTTGTGATATCCTACTAGGGAGCGAGGCCTAGGTAAGTGTGCAAATTAAGGCAACGATTCTACTAAGAACTTATGATTAATGATGTGAAAGATGTTCAGAAAAGGTCTACAGTTAAATATTTGTTCTTTAAAAGTCAAGTTAAAGGTCCTAATAAGGTTGTTGCTTTGAAGTCATGATTCATCTTGAATTACACATGGAAATAAGTTGATCTATGGATGAGTTGAAATGAGTACACACATTTAAATCATATATCCTTTGTTAGGGAGATTTAAAAGTTCCAAGTCATAAGTAATAAAGTGCTCAACCATGTAGACTTAATTGAAAATGATCTGTTAATGTGCTTGGTTTGGAACTAGTGAAAAATTGGGAAACGATGAATTTATCCGTCAGGACATCCGTAGATTATTCTATGGGCGTTTCTCATTCTATGATCCCATTGTTGATAAATAAAGGAAGTCAAACATGTTAGTTAAGAAAAGAAAGAGGAAAATCCAAAAAAAAAAGGGATAGATATGTACATAAAAAAAATGGTAAAAACGTGACTTGTCCAAAGCTTTTTGATCTTATTCCCCTTACGAAACGCTTTGCTACATATTCAAGGTAAATAGTCGATGGGGGTTCGAGATTCCCTTAGTTTCTGAGTGTTATACTTCATAACATGTTGGGACACAGCAATACCTTAGTATGGGGGATTTTGGTATGTGCTTAATTACACATACCATTTTCCATTAAAAACGGACTTAAATGACTAAAAACGTACCAAAAATACATTGTATTTGTATGTTTTGCTTTTGAATTATGCAGGAACGGATATTCAAAAAGAAAACCAAACCAAGCAAGGGATGGAAAACGCCAAGTCAAGTCAAAGTCTAAAGTCAACCACATGAAGAAAATACAACTTGAGGGACTAAAATTGCCAAACCCCAAGTTGTATTTCAAGGGTTAAAAGACAAGGGTCGAAATTGCAAAAGGGGCAAAGTTTACAACAAAGTTATAAGAGATAAGGGGCCAAAACTGTCAACCTACCCAAACTCCAATTTCCCGCCCAACAAAACCCAGGTACAGAGTAGGGATGTCTTCCCATACCTTCTCCCTGCAAAACCACTCAACACCCTAGATAAATCATTTCAACCACTCCTCTATCAACCCTCCCCCCCAGCTGTATAAGTGCCATGTTGGCAATCCCTCACCATTCCCAAGTATTTTCGACGGCTGTGATTGACTCCAAAGAAGCACAAAAGAAATTGAAGGCTGGGATTTGTTTTAGAATCTCCTCACACAACAAGCACACTTTGTTTTTGCTCTCACAAAAGAAGCACAGTTGGAAGACCCAAAGAAGAAGACTTCGGCTATAAATAGAGTCTTTTGTAAACTTTATAGTAACTAGTTAGTTTTTAATCTTAGAAGATCTTAGCTTAATTTTCAATATAACTTAGCTTATTTCAGTTCTTAAAGTTATTTACAGCTTTTACTTTCAGCTTTGTAACACTTTCAAGTTTCAATGCAAATTTGAGGTTTTAAGTCACTTTATAATTCCAAGTGTTAAGTTTCTTAATTGTGTTGTTTTGTGTTCAAAAAAAGGCTCTCAATACAGCTTGTTTATAAGCTGCTTTAATTAAGTAAACCTAAAAAGTTAATTAGTTAAGAGAAAATCACAAAAATCACTCTCAAAATACACCACAGCTTATTTTATGGATGATAAGCCAGTTCTGGATGGGCTTATGGACTCTCACTAGCTTGTTTTATACAAGCTAGAGCTTGTAGATTCTTGGTTTAGCCCTGTTTTGAGCAAGGGTGTTGTAAGTTTCTCTTTTTCTCGATTTTCTTATTTGCTGCAGAACTGCTTATTAGTGCTTATTTGTTACTTATGTTTACTTATTTGTGTTTTATCAGAATGTTTAGTGCTTATCTTGCTTAGTTGTTAGTTTAAAAGTGATTTGTGCAACTTTCTGAGTTAATACTGGTAGTATGCTTAGTTAAAACTGTTAGATTGATTCAGCTTATTTAAGAGGCTATTCTAGATTGGAAGTCTGCATAAAAATGCCTTAATTTTTGTTATTTGATAATCTGTTTTATATAAATTAGATCAAATGAGCTTAATAAAAAAGAAAAAATGATTTTTTGAAATCTTTAAGGAACATTTTCCAACTAAGCATACTAACCCAGAGTTAGTACTGCTAGTTCTCTTTTTGGGTTTTTTCACTAGCAGTACAACTAAAGCTAGCAGTTAACTAACACAATTTAGTACTGATAGTTAATACGTTAGCACTGGTGGTCAATTTAGCTTATCTCTTATTAATTTCCTGCTTATTTAATATTCCTAAGCTTTTTTAGAGTAGATTAACCATTTTTCCTTTACTATCTTTAATAGACCGCACAATATAACGCTTAATTATCCTTATACAAAGTATAATCAAAAGAAAAACATTTATAGCTTTTTTTAGCTTATTCCCATTCTACGATATAGCAGTGCTTATTCCAATGCCTGAGTACTTATTAGGTTAAGTTAAATATCTAATTTTAGCTTATTTGCTATTTCTGATTTTCATTATGTTTTGTTAAAGCTAGCAGTTAACTAAACTTAAGCTGCAATACAAACTTAAAAGCTAGCGTACTAACTCCAAGTTAGTAACTGGTAGTAAAAAACGTTAGTAACTGGTATGTTCGTACTGCTGAGTATTTTTTCTTGCTTAATTTAGCTAATTGATTTTTAAATTTCCTTCCTAGCCTTAACCTGTTTTTAGCGTATTTCCCTAGCTTCTTTTCTATGTATTTGCTTATTAGTGTAAGTGCCCAATCAATCCTTGTCTTATTCAAACATCGATTATCAATTCGGACTTTCGATTTTTCCATCAGCCTCAGTTGGGACATAACGACTCCGAAGACACACTATACTGCTTCCGTTTTAATGATTTGCGAGATTTTTGATCCTTGTTATATACTTATATTTGTTTATATTTATTGGTATATATTAAGGGGTGAGATCGCGCGAGTCAAGATTCCATAAACATTGTTTTTTAAGTGTGTGCACAGAAAAACGTGTGTGTTTGAAAAACGTAGAAATGTAGACATCTAGTGAAGAAGTGTGTACCCAAGGAACTTTGATCCTTGTTAGATTGTAACCGTTCTAAGTAGATCGTAACTAAATTAGGGCTTGATTGAAACTATGAATGAAAACATTGTTGAATATCATTTGTTCATATTCCGATTTGTTTGTATAACTATGAACATTGAAATTATCCAAGAAAAGGTCTAAAACAACCTGAGCTTAAACTATTCAAACGACTTTAGGTATTTCACAAACATCATTAGGCGACGACTTCATTCCAGTATCTCTGTATTTGAACATATCACAGATTCCGAGGAATTCATGATATGTGTTATGAATGAATGCGTATTGGTTCTGCCATCAAATTGGTTTCCTTTGACAAGGGTTAAATGGTTACCTTTGATAGAAAATTCATTTACGGTTTCAGGAATAGTGATTTCGGAACCAAGAGTTGGTGCGACAACTTGGTCAGCAGCCCACATGGGTTTATCATCCATTGGATAGAGATTTTTGAGAATCACGAGAAAGTGACGAAAGTAATTGATGTTAAGAACTGGCGGGTAGACAATTCTCGGGTGTTGTGGTGGATTGTTTCTTTGACCGTAATGGGAACCAATTCTGTTTCGTCGATGAAGCTTCGATTCAGAGTACTTCCAAGTGTCAGTAATGGTTCAACAAGGTCAGAATTGGAAGCCCGTGTATGCATCCAAGAGAGAAATTGTTTTAGTCAGTTTGCCAGAAAAATGTACGGCGAATTTTTGAAAAAAAAGGGGAGTTAAAGTAATTTTCCAGAGTTGACTACAGAACAGCTTAAAAATCCCCGGCAACGGCGCCAAAAACTTGATGTGTTTCAAAAGCTTTAAATTTATAATGACTGAAAATACCAATTTTATTATAGGGAAACACACGGGTAAAAGTATAACCCACGTATGTAGTATAATATTTTTAGGTAAGACCAGATCGTCCACAGGGATTTGAGTAGTGTTTAAATAATCAGAAAGTAGACTTTAACAATTTTGAAAATAACTTTAGTTTTACCAGTGATAAAAAGTATGACTACTCGGATAGTTGAAAAATAACTTATAAGTGTTGGAAATGATTTGACCATGAAGATGGGACTTTAATTTATAAAAATGATTTCTCGTCAGAAAACGTTTTCACAAACTAACTTGGTTAACTTAAGACTTATATTTAGTTAACTAGACCAAATGTGTCACTCAAATAATCCAGTTATTATTATATCAAAGCTTATTTTGTTTATCAATTTACGAAAGTGGATTTCTCGGCACAAACGTTAAAGACCATAGACAAATCTTTAAAACCACATAGATCATAACGGGTCTTTCGACCTATACCGATATGATTATATAATCTAAGTTGATAAGCAAAAATAGATAAGATAAGATATAACAGGTTTGCAACATAAGCTTAAGATTAAAGCGATCAAGATCATACCAAACACTTATTCATTATCGTAACTTCACCGAGTAGTCATGAGAGATTTAGCCTCTCATGGCTAAGGAGTTCATAACAAAAGTACACTTTACATAAACTTCCATTATTTCAATAACTAAGTAGGAAAACGTCTTCGTTCTTGATCGTTAGATCTTTTTCTTCAAAGGAAGAGGTGTTTTTTTGGTGTTTTTGGTGAGAGGAGGGAAGTATGTATGTGTGGGATGAGATGGATAGCGAGGAGGAATGCTTTGAGGATGAAAATTCATCCTTAATTTATAGGCAAGTATGGGTGCAAAGTGCGGCACACTTAGGAAAAAGTACGGCGGACTTTGGGTGTTAATGCGATAGCATTTAATGGCTTTTACTGGAAGTGGGGCGCACTTACAAATAAGTGCGGCAGTTTTGAGGAGTTAATGCAGGTGCATTTATTAGACTTTAATTCTTCAAACTTTGGGAAAAAGTGCGGCGGACTTTATGAACTTTAGCTAGAAATATTTCTTTTCTTGTATTCGCCTCCCAAAATGTATAGATTCTTGAGCTTGGGCCTGTAGTGTCTTCAAGTGAACCTATAAGCAATTCAAGCTAATTTAAGTACCAAAAGTTCACGAGAAATGATCAAATATACATAAATAACGCCATAGAAATATGTATAATTTGGGCGTTATCAAATCCCTCCACACTTAGCTTATTGCTTGCCCTCAAGCAATGGAAGCGAAAAAAATCATTTGTAGTGACTTGGAGAAAATTTAGATTTTTATAAGAGTTTGCATATTGGATAGCTTTTCAGGTATAGACATATAACATAGCACCTCACACAGGGATAATGTTTGATTTTTAAATTCACTTAGACACTCAGATAGGGTTAAATATGATATTGTGAAGAACACTCAATTTGCACAGACATAATCTAGACAGCTACCATAGGCTTGTACTTAACACATAAACCTGACCGAAGGGCGAAACTTTAGTACTAGAGAGGATCCAATCTTCATGCGCCGAACATAAGCCTTTATTTCTTTGAACTATTATAACACACATATATAACTTCTTTTTTTTATGGTTTGCTAAGGCTTGGCACATAGCTTCTTCATTCAACTTTCAGATATTTTAGTAATATAGCATTAAAA
>BQNB010123399.1:0-18577 GCA_026074375.1 Tanacetum coccineum
TGAGGCAGCTAGAACTATGCTAGCAGACTCACTCTTACCAACTACTTTTTAGGCAGAAGCAGTTAGTACGGCTTGTTATACTTTTAATAAGGTAAGAGTGATTAAACCTCAAAACAAAACTCCTTATGAGCTTTTGTTTGGCCACGAACCAATTATTAGTTACATAAGACCTTTTGGGTGCCATCATACCATTTTAGATACTCTAAGTGTGCTTGGCAAGTTTGATGGAAAATGTGATGAGGGTTTCTTAGTTGGTTACTCACTAAATAGCAAAGCCTATAGGGTATATAATCTAATAACCAAAAAGGTGGAAGTAAATCTGCATGTAAATTTTCTTGAAGAAAAACCTAATGTCAAAGGAGTAGGTTATAGGTGGATGTTTGATATTGATTATCTCACTGATTTTATGAACTATATTCCTGTGTCTTTGGAGAATCAAGCTAACCCACATGCAGGTACCTCAGAAGTCACTAACAATGCAGATATTTTAGAAGTGACTAATAGTGCAGCATTCAAGTATAATGCAGCAACAGTTGGCACAAGGAAGCATTCTACTGATTCAAAGGAAGAAGCATGTTTGACAGAGCTTCAAAACCTTAAAACTCAAGAGAAGGAGGCTATTCCTACTGGCATTTCAGAAACTGTTCCTGATATTCTAGCTTTTCGAAGAGAGTTGGATGCCATTGCTCAAAAGCATTTAGGGACAGTACCTGAAAACAATACTACCAATACTCCTTTAGTTAATACTGGTAGTAGATCAGTTAATACTGGCAAGTTTGATGCAACTCAACATGCTGATCCAGATGATTCAGAAATGTCAGAGCTTGAAATCTTCCATAGGCCTAAGAAAGGAATTTTTGATGAAGCTTCTTATGATGAGGAGGGTGTGGTTCATGACTTCAACAACTTACCAACAAAAGTAGCTGTCAGTCCCATTCATACTCTTAGGATCCATAATATACACCCACAAAGTCAAATACTTGGTGATCTTAAGTCAGCTGTGCAAACTAGAAGCAAAGTCAAGATACATTCAGGAGCTCATGCATTTATGAGTTATGTTCAACAGAAGCAAAGGAACAATCACAAAGATCAACAGCATTGTTTGTTTGCCTGCTTCCTATCTCAGGAAGAACCTAAAAAGATCTCTGAAGCTCTACAAGATGACAGTTGGGTTGAAGCTATGCAGGAGGAGTTATTGCAATTTAAGCTACAACAAGTATGGATTCTGGTAGACCTACCTCATGGAGTAAAGTTAATTGGAACAAAATGGGTTTTCAAAAACAAAAGAGATGAAAGAGGAGTTGTTGTCAGAAATAAGGCAAGATTAGTGGCCCAAGGTTACAAATAGGAAGATGGGGTTGACTATGATGAGGTTTTTGCTCCTGTAGCAAGAATATAAGCTATCAGGTCATTTTTAGCCTTTGCCTCATTTATGGGAATCATAGTATACCAAATGGATGTAAAAAGTGTCTTTCTATATGGCACTATAGATGACGAGGTGTATGTTTCTCAACCTCCTGGTTTTGTTGATCCTGATCATCCTACGAAGGTGTATAAGGTTGTCAAAGCTTTGTATGGATTACATCAAGCTCCTAGAGCTTGGTATGCTACTCTATCAACCTTTCTGGAGAAACATGGATACAGGAGAGGAGCTATTGACAAGACTTTGTTTATTAAGAAAGATACAAAGGATATCATGCTGGTTCAAGTGTATGTTGATGATATCATTTTTGGATCCACTAACAAGTCTTGGTCTGAGGATTTTGAGGCCTTGATGAAAGGCAGGTTTCAAATGAGTTCTATGGGTGAACTCACATTCTTCCTTGGGTTGCAAGTCAAACAAAATCCAAATGGAATTTTTATTTCTCAAGACAAGTATGTTGCTGAGATGCTGAAGAAGTTTGACCTTGCAAATGTGAAAACTGCAATAACCCCAATGGAGACCAAAGTGGCATTGACAAAAGATGAGGAAGCTGATGATGTGGATGTACACTTGTACAGATCCATGATAGGTTCTCTCATGTATTTAACTACCTCTAGGCCTGATATAATGTTTCCAGTATGTGCTTGTTCTCATTTTCAGGTTACTCCCAAGACTTCCCACCTAAATGCTGTAAAGAGAATCTTTAAGTACCTTAAGGGCAAACCTAATTTGGGCTTATGGTATCCTAGAGAATCACCTTTTAACCTGGAAGCCTACTCAGATAGTGACTATGCTGGGGAAAACCTTGATAGGAAATCCATAACAGGAGGTTGTCAATTTCTTGGCAGGAGATTAATTTCATGGCAATGCAAGAAACTGAGGCTCAGGGGAGGAAAAGTCATGGTGATCCTTTAGTTTCTTTAGTACAAGGGTTGATTACTCCTTCAAAAACTACTGTCAATGCTTCAGGAGAGGAACAAGTTGAAGAAATAAGCTCTACCACATTAGAAGCAGCTAAAACTCTCTCAAAGGTTGCTTCTCAAAAGCCAAAGTCAGTAGATAAGGGAAAGAGATATAAGAGAAGAAAAGAGTCTAAGGGAAAGAAGTTTGTTAC
Source organism: Tanacetum coccineum (assembly GCA_026074375.1). Classification (NCBI taxonomy): domain Eukaryota; kingdom Viridiplantae; phylum Streptophyta; class Magnoliopsida; order Asterales; family Asteraceae; genus Tanacetum; species Tanacetum coccineum. The sequence goes on from BQNB010123399.1 coordinate 2,538, forward strand.
TAGCTTGGATTTTCAAGAAGAAGTTAGTACTGGTGATGCTCAAGGAGTTAATACTGGCAGCATTGCAGTTAGTACTGGTAGTGGCCAAATTAATACTGACAGTATTGAAGTGCCCATACCTTCTCCAGTTAGAAGTAGAAGAGAAGGAAAAGCTCCTATGACAGAAGAAGAAGAGACTCAAGCTTCTAAAAAGACAAAAGAACAAATCCTTCAAAAAGAAGCTAGCCTTGCTGAAGCCATCAGACTAGATGCTTTAGAAAAAGAAGAAGTGGCTAAACAAATTCACCTGGATGCAATCTTAGCTCAAAGAATAACTGAAGAGCAAGAACTAACTGAGCAACAAGAATTAAATGAGGAACAAAAGCAAAGAAGAGCTCAAGTTCAGTTTCAAGCTCAGTACTACACAGAAGAAGATTAGGATGGCATTAGAGCAAAACTTGAAGCCAATGCAGAATTGAAAGAGAGTGTGCTAGGAAAGGGTCTCACTGAAGAAGACTTTGCAAAGAAAATGGTAGGGTTGGTAAAACAAAGAAAGAAGCACTTTGCAGAGGAAAGAGCAAGAGCAAAAAGGAATAAGCCCATGACCCAATCACAGCTGAGAACTTATATGTCAAATTACTTGAAGAATCAGGGGACATGGAAGTTAACTCAATTGAAATAGCTGACTTTTGAAGAAGTGAAAATAGAATTTGAAAAGCTGCTTAAGCAAGTTGAATCTTTTGCACCTATGAGCTTTGAAGCAACCAAGGATAGTTTGAAAAGATTTGGTGTAGAGCTTCATGCTAAAACTGCAAAGAGACTAAAGATTGATGATAAAGATGCTCAATCTATAAAAGAAAAGGCTGCTGAATCAAAGAGAGATGAACCAACAAAGAAGAAAGGAAAGAGGAGGAAGCAAATTACAAGAAAAGGACTTCATACAGACAAAGATGAAAAGGATGAAGATAGTGATAAAGATGAAGTTCTAATAAATCCTGTCCCTGTACTTACTAAACCCCCTAGTATAGTGACTTATAAGATCATTAAGCAAGGAAAGAAAGGAGTATATTAGATTATCAGAGTAGATGGTACAGTTAAGGTTTACATCAGCTATGGAGCCATGCTCAAGGATATTACAAGAGATGATCTTACAGAGCTCTTCAGAATAGTTATGCAAAGATATAGGATGGATGGACTAGAGGATGATTATGAGAAAGTATTTTGGGGATACTTAAAGAATATGTTTGATGTACCTCTAAATACAGATGCTGTTTGGAGCTTACCAGATCAATAAAGAATTATAAATTGGGTATATTATGATGCTTACAGAGTACATTGCTTAAACCTAGATTCAACTGATATTTACATGTTAACAGAGAGAAAATATCTTTTATCAGCTAATGTGTGTCAAATTATGTTGAACAAGAAACTTCAAGGAGGGAAAGAAAATGAGGATTGCTATAAACTCTTGAGGTTGATGGAGAAGCAAGCAGGTATAAAAGAATGAGATTCTCAGTAGCTGGAGAGCTGTAAAATGGAGTTGAGAAGAGATAACACTTGGTGAAGGTGCTATGCACTAACACAACAAATGGTTATTAGTCCACCATGTCTAACATACATAAGGACTGACTAGTCCAGGAGCAAACGGCCCTTGGTAAAGACTTCTCAAATTCGTTTATATGGTTATCAACTTGCCAATAAGCTGTATGGTTTTCAACTCACCGTATCAGTATTTGTGAAGAGTTGGCTAGCCCACAAGATTATGGCTTATGGTAAAGGCTGTGCAAAATCCATTTATATGGTTGACAGTTTACCAAAAACTAGATGGTATTCAACTTACTAATGATTCATGTTCAAAAAGTTGAACTGGTTATTAGTCCACCAAGGTGATGTCATGATTCCACCAAAGGATTATCTAGCCCAAGAGCAAACGGTTACTTGGTAAAGGCTTCATCAAATCCGTTGATAACTGATGGTTTGCTAAAACTCATATGGTTATCAATGTACCATGGTCTATAACCTAAACATTGGCTACTCCAAAGTTAATGGCTAACTAGTAAAGAGACATTAAATCCATTTAATTTTCAATGATTCACCTCTCACAGGAGTTAACACACCTAGAAGTGATGAGAATAGTATGAAACTTTATGATTTGATGTACATTTTGTCAATGTTGCTGCTCACATGATGCTGAAAAGATTTGATGCTGAAAAGGTTAGATGCTACAAAGATCAAGTGATAATGATTTAAAGAGTTGCTGATAGAAGTCAAGAAAATGTTAATCATAGAGTTGCAGTTTTAGAAGGATTACAAAGATAATGTTTACAACATCCTCAGGAAGCTCATAATGGAGACACTCAAAGAAAATTGAAGTTCACAAGTGAAGATCAAGTTAGGGGAGGATTGTTGGGAAATATTGTAAACAGACTTAAGTCTGGTAGTTATAGAGTTAAGTCTGGTAGACATAGTTAGTACTGCCAGTACTAAGTTAAGTCTAGCAGTATAATAGTTAGTACTGTTCTTATTATAGTTAAGTCTGTTAGTAACAAAATAGTTATCTTAGAGAAATTATAGGAAAGGATAAGCATTATCCTTTAACGCGTTTGTAAAGCCCATTAGGGTTTCCTTCGTGTATAAAAGGAACCCTACGGCATAGAGGCTAGGAATCAATTGTATTCATTTCAATCAGTTATTAATAGAAAATAGTATTCATAGTAGAGTGTGTTCTTCTTGGTACTTGTGTTAAGATTCCGCATTAGTACATAGTACTTATAGTCACTGTCTCTCATATAGTTGATTTGGATTTATTCAAGTTATCTATTGTCTTACAAAAGGCTTAACAGATCCTAAACCAAGGACCTACAATATAGATATCACAAAACAAACTAGCAGTATTAAAATTTTCAAAACAGTATAAACCACAATGCTAGCAGTATTAACTTCGAATGTCAACAGTAGTAACTCACAACCAATAGCAGTACTAATGTCTTCTACCAGCACTAAGTTATATTCAAATAATATACCTTATGTTTGAACACGCAGCTCTAACCATATACTACTGTTTATCTTGTCATCTTGGCAGTATAAACTCAAATCACTTAGTACCTTACTCATCATATCCCAATAACCTTATACGTCTAAAGAAGTAAAGTAATTCCTTCTCCATTGATCAAACGATCTCGTGCTTTAGGGTTTAATTCCAACAAAGAAACCCCAAGCAGCCCAAGCATCTTTTGGCACAAACAATTCTAACAATTTCATCAAAGTAACACATAAAATGACTAACCCTTATCATGAATCTGATATCCAAGAAAACTTGTACCTTTTCTTGTGACATAACCCGCTACATCGTGATGATGTCAAGAAGAACAAATTAATTTTCCTTGTTACATAGCTCGATCAACAAGAAAGACTAGCCAGTAAAAACCCAAACTGTTATCATTTTTCATTGTTGCTACTGTAGCAGTTTTAAAACCAAACCCTAAAAATTAAAACACCATCTTCACGTCAATCAATACACAATCATACCTGTTGCTTTTATTCCTTGTTTCACGCATCAAGTTAGGGTTTATGAAAACCCTAATTTTCATTCCATTTCTTCGTGGTCCAAGCAGCAACAACAAACTATATGAACCCTAGATTAGGGTTTGAATGAAACACCAAGATGCTACATCATGATTTCGTCAATTATGACAACAATACATCCTGTTTTTATCAAATTTAGGGTTTGTACAAAACCCTAATTGCACCAATTTGACCTAACATCAAAAACAGGAAATTGTCTCTTCTTTTTCTTTATAAATTCGACACCAACAACACCTTGTAAATCCTAGATCAAGAGCCATGAGGCTTTGATACCGTCTGATAGAACTAAAACACGTGATAGTTCTGGGATCGTTTATAGCTCAGATTGTTTAGATCTTTATATCTAGGATAATGATAACAATGAACATAAAAATATGAATAGCAGAAATAGCATAAGAACATTGATATCATAACAAGGTTTTTATCATTATCACCACTATAACAATTACTCCAAGCCCTAATTCTACTTTGATCAATAGTAGAACGGTTACATCAATGAACTGTAACAGGATCAAGTTACCTTGACCTTGAGGCTACACCATATAAACTAGACATCTACATTTTCCTTAGGGATACACACATACGTTTTTCTTTTCTGTGCACACACTTTTCTGGATGCAATAACCTATGTCTATGAAACTCTTTATATAGAGAGTTCAAGACTTACAAAGGATAAGAACAAATAATATCTTCCTAACTTTTAATATTATCTTTTATATCTTCTATCTTAATGAGGAGATCTTTCAGAATCTTCATCTTTTGATATCTTTGACCAAATCTTCCATAATTCTCCACCAGCTTGTAGAATTCCAATCTTGAAAATTTAGTCTTTATGTTTCATTCTTTTGTTCTTTTGTCTTATCAAATCTATAATTCCCAACAAGATAGATCACGAGGAAGTGTAAAGATTGAACTTTAGAACTAAGTCTCTAGGGGAATCAAAAGAAACCTTGCTTGAAGAGACTGAATCGGTATAGAACCAGTGTGTTATGTTGAGGTATTGAAATTTGTCGTTGATGTGCTTGATGGTTTGAGTTGAATTTCACGGGTGAAATTCCTTTAAGAGGGTTAGGCTGTGATAACCGGTAAACTTTTCCTGGGTCTTAAGTATCATAAAATATTATAATTAAGTCGGTGTCTTTTGATTTTGTCAGTTTTCTTGGGGAAAGCTAAAAAGTTGACTTCGGTTGACTTATTTTGCGTGAAACGGTTTCGGTTTAACCGGGTGTTGAGAGAGTCTTGAGTTTCGTAAGTGAATCACTTTTGCTTCATCTTTCCGTATCGGAGTGTTTATGTTGTCATTTTAATGGGTTCCGGGAAGTTTTCCCGTGTTTCGCGAAAATCGTCACGCATCGCATACCGGCATGACAGTTAATTTGAGAGCGGGTTTAATAATCATGGGTGAATTTAACGAACTTATTTGATAAGTAATTTCTTAATTTAAAGTAACATTTGTCTTGTGCGTAAATCATAGAAGTATGATTTAAAAGTTATCAGAAAATGGGTGTTTTCGGAAATTTAATTAAAATCCGTAATGGTCGTAAAAGTGAAGTTTTTGGACAAATCTAAAATGTCAAGTCATATTTTGAAGTTGAGATATTTCTAAAACTTGTGAGAAGGGTTTCGGTTAAATTGAGATAAACTCGTATTTTGGTCTCGACACGTCCAATAATGTTCAAATGAATTTTGGAAAGTTTAGTGTGGAAATATGTCGTGTAAATAACCTAGGTCATGGAAAAGTGTTTTTAAGATTAATAAAAATACTAAGGAACTTCGGGTAATGTTTTAAATTGATGAACTTTGAGTTTTAAGTGATCCCGACACAAAAAGAAGCAAACTCGAGCCACCTAGGATCCCTAGCCGGTTGAAAGAGACAAAAGGGAACAAGATGACACTTTTTAGCTAAGTTAGTCCTAGCATGGTACATATAATTTTTGTCACCACCTTAAACACATAGTGCATGAGTTTTTGAAATCATTTTCTCTCCTCCCCTTTGTGTCTTGCTCGTCCGGTTCCACCAACACACAAACACATACATTTTTGTTACACTTTGATCAAGAACTTAAAGGTGTAGAAGTCTTGGGTTGATTCTAGTATTTGGGTTATTGATTAAACTACGTTTGGGTAGTCAGTTTGCATCTTTTCTCGCTTTTCAAAACCCTTTTGGTAAGTTTTCTAAAAATTAAAAATAGTTGTACATTTATGGTAGTTGTGATGATCTTATGTTGGTTGTACAAGTTGTTTGTTAAAAATCAAACACGAAAATTTGAAACGAAAGGAAATAGGGTGCATTTGGTTTGAAGTGAACAAAAAGGGAGGAAACAAAGATTTAACACTTATATATTATGGTTGTGTTGGTAAAATAACTTTTATGTCAAGTGTTTGTTTGGGCTTATTTCAAAAAGTAGCTTAAAAATAAGCTAGTTAGGGCTTATTATATTTATTTAGGCTTTTGTTTGGTCTAGGCAAAAAGAAAGAAAAGAAAAGGATAATGGGCTTGGCCCATTTGGTTGTTTTCGGCTTATTGGCTTATAAGTTATTTGATTTCGAGCTTATTTAGCTTTGGCTTATTTGGGTTTTAGCTTATATTAGCTTCGGATTATTTGGGTTTGGCTTATATTGATTTCGGCTTATTAAGTTTTGGATTATATTGATTTTGGCTTATTGAGTTTTGGCTTATATTGGTTTTGGCTTATAAAGGCTTATGGCTTATTTTGATTTTGGCTTATATTTGGGCTTATTGCTTCGGCTTGTTGGTTTTGGCTTATTTAGGCTCGGTTTATTTAATTTCGGCCCATTAGATTTCGGCTTATTGGGTTTTGGTTTATATTGGACTTTGGCTCATATTGGGCTTATATATAAATGTATATCGGTATTGGGCTTATGTTTTAGATTTGGACTTATAATTTGGTTTTAGGCTTATGTTTTGGCTTCCGCCCAACAAAGTACAAATACTAGTATTTCCTTTTAAAAGTTTTCGGTCTAATTATAAAACTTTAATGGGTCATAAGGCCCAATGATAAGTAAATGGATTAATGGACTCAAATTGGATTTAAAATGACTATGTTGGACTTAACAAATGTTACTGGACTAACATTAGGCTTTCAGGCCCAATAGGGAAAATTTTGATAACCTAGACTTTTAAAATGGATAGATTGGTAAATGGAAATTTACGAAAGTGGGAAATGATTTATTTATAGTTATGATTTAGTAAACGCTATGTAAACATGGACTTTTGGCATTTTGTTGGAAATTGAGAAAATTATAGAAAGTGTTGAAAATTAAGGTTTGAAAACCTTGGTAACCTCTTATAAAAACGAGTCACACTCAGAAAATATTGTAGCAAAACTTATTTTTGTGTCGATCCGACTAAAGGACAAAATATGACTTTTAATGAACGTTAGATGTCAATATTAAACTAACAAACGTGGAAATACTAAGATGACAAGATTTTATACTTACCCGTTTAGCCCGATAAAAAAACAAAAAAAATAAAATATTATTATTTCATTACATATGTATATATATATATATATATATATATATATATATATACTTTAACGTTTCGGAGATGTTTATTCTTTTATTTCGGATCTTTGAGTCTTACTCATTTCTCGTCGGATTTCCTCGAACCGTTTGGTCAGTTGTTTCGTTTTAGTTGTTCGGTATATTTTGAGTATTTTGTGTTGATGTCGCACTTAGACCAAGTGCATCGAGTTGTTTTATTTAATTACCACACAACCATGATACCAAAACGTTTGTAACGAGAATAAAGGTTTGTAATGAGAATAAAGGATTTTATAGTGAGGATAAGGGTTTGGTAATAAGGGTAAGAATTTGGTGTGAGTAAAGATGAATGCTTGTACAATAAGGCAGTTTTGTACAAAATGTTAATAAAGTGAAATTGATGTTAGGTCGTGGCCGGGTACCGTGGTGCGTTAGAGAGATATTTGGTTAGTTGTGTAGAGATTATTTGTGCGTTGTGTAGAGATTATCTATGCGGATATCATCATTTGTCGAGGTGAGTTCTCGTAGCCCCACTTTTTAAATCTTTTCCGTTGGGGGAAAATGATACTCAAATGTGTTTTGAACTATTTTTCTGAACTATGCGAAACGTGGTTTTGTTTTGGGATAATTTATGTGCTTATGACTGCTATGTGAATATTATGTGGTATGATTGTTCTTGCATGCATCGAGGTGCATGGCAAGGTGTGTGATTAGCATGGATTTGCTATGTTTGTGAAAGGTTATCCTATTGTAAATGCTCCAGTACTGGTTGGCTTTTAGGTGCGTATAACCTCAGGATTGCGACCCCAAGAGCGGTGGTACACGCTGGTGATAAGATTAGCGGGGATGCTAGGTCTTGGTACATGATTAGCGGGAATGCTAAGTCATGGGTTGTGATTGTTTTGCTTATATTCACTGTCACATAGCACAATTGTCCAACTGTTTGAGATATTGGCATAGCGACTGGGTTTTCTTCAAACCTACGAGCTCACCAACATTATTGTTGACGTTTTCGAGTATCATTTTAGGTGTGTTTTGATAAAGGTAATTGGATGGTATGGGAGATCAAAGACGTGCACCCTTAGGGTTTGGGATTCAAGACTGAGGTCTTATTTATCAATATTGAAACATGAAACCTTTGTAAATTAATCTTTTGTAAACTTCGGATGGTATGATCTTGTATCTTGTGCAACGTAAATCATTATGTCGCATTCCCGTGTTTCCGCCACTGACGGGGTGTGACAGATTGGTATTCAAAGCCAAGGTTATAGAGAATGATTTTTTAATAAAAAGAAAACGCGACTATAACCAAACTAGAGTTTTCGTAAAACCTCGAACATGGCGAAAGTTAACTAGCCCGAGCGGTTTATAGCTTTTCCTAAATTACGCATAGCCTGATCAACTATGCCTAATTCACAAAGGACTATGAAATGATGGGGGTAGCTTTCTTAAGTTATGTTAGGAGGAAGGGAAGGGAAAAATGTAAAGTCTGAGACCACCTGAAAATGAAGTGACCTTGAACGTACATACGGTGTAATATGTACTTTTACATGGTAATGTGGTATGAGAATGCTTGCGAGCATTGAGGTTTAGATTTTTGTTGATTGCTAAGTGTTTTCCATGCTGCCTTAGTTGTATTGCATGATGCCCTGAGAGCCTTAGTAGATATGTTGCTGGTAGCAATGTTGATTGAGGATGTGTCTTTGGTAGTTATGTTGTTGCATTGCATGAGGCCCTAAGGCGCTTGTGCTGAATCGAACCTTGTTGGTCCTTGTTTGTCGTTCATACCTCTTGGTATATCTGTTATATATATACGTATATACGGTTACAAATACCTAATTTTAAGCGTTATGTTGATTTACTATATGTAAGCAGAGTTATGCTGATAATTTGAGTAATGATATTTTATGGGAGTACTTATACCCTTTATCGTGTTATCACAAGTCATGTCTACCCCAACTTACGTTGATTCGGAGACTATCACCCAGGCTGACGGAGCTCAGAGCTCCTGAGTGTCCATCCTATTACCTGATGACCTTTATGTAGCGGTTAGGCATGCATAGTTAGTTGGTACAGATATTGAGTCTGACCTAGAGGAGGCTCCCTCAGAGGTAGAGGAGTTTCAGCAATTAGTTTCTAGGGCACCCATTACTGATGAGGAGTTTAAGGTTTTAGAACCATCAGATACTAGGATCACCCTATCACATTCCTCAGCTTCATCGGATTCCATAGTACCATTGTCACCCGTTCATCCACTTACTCATGCTTCAACCACCCCTACACCCACCCGAGTTTCATTCCACCGTAGGACTACACGTATGGCCGTGCGTACCTAGCCGACCCTATCCCTGGGCATGTCAGCCGAATAGCGAAGGCAGCTGCTTTGTCCCCATCTTCTTTTTATAAGAGGTATAGATCCTCTTACGAGACATCATCATCATCGTCTTTGACCCTTCCCACACGGAAGAGGTATCGGGGTACATCTGAGCTTATTTTAGATACTAAGACTGAGGATGAGAGTTCGGATTCAGATGCCGAAAGAGAGGGTTATGGTTTAGATGATGAGGGTCAAGGTTTAGATGATGAGGGTCATGGTTTAGATGACGATGGTCATGGTTTAGATGACGAGGGTCATGGTTTGGAGGACGAGGGTCCTACTACAGAGGAGGAGGAGGAGGAGGCTGCACCTGAGGGTCAGCAGCAGGCAGTCCAGGTTATGGATACAGCCGTGGATGAGCCGCTAGGATTAGGATATAGGGCGGCTAGGCGTCGTGCCCTTGAGTCTACCGGGGAGATAGCACCTAGTACGTATGAAGTATGACAGAGCACTAGGTCTGTGCTAGAGCAAGAGGGAGTAGAGAGGGTATCTGCATTTAGACATCCCACCCTGGTTACATGGGTAGATCCTGAGGATGATAGAGTTTACACCAACATTCTGACTTATGCACCACTAGTTGCACCTGTTCAGACATCGCCATCTCTTGAGTGGTCGTCTGGTTCCTTGCTAGTTTAACCATCATCCCCAGTAGTCCCATCACCCATAGCTTCATCAGTGGCTACCCCAGCAGCCACCATATCGGTAGATGAGGATCTGTTTTTTGAGGTAGGGGCGCAGTTAGAGCTTCACGGGAGCATACTCCATGATCATACCCAGCGTTTGGATGCGCTACCACCTACTTTGTTCGAGGGTTATGACAGGGATTTGAGGGAGTTGTATACTAGGTCGAGAGAGGTCAGGGATGAGATCTTTTCTCAGCGGTATAGGTTTAGGAGTTTAGAGCAAGAGCAGAAGAGGGCCACATTGACTTTTGGAGCTTTGTGGAGGCTAGTGTTGGCATTGGAGGCATGGACAAGGCATGTTGACACCCGGATGGTAGAGATGTTACGGGATAAATATGATGACCATAAATTGATTCATGATATGTTGGTGCAGCACGCTGCGATGCAACGAGAGCTTTAGGAGATGAGAGGTCGTGTTGCTGCTTTAGAGCAAGAGAGGGGTCGTAGAGAGCAGTAGACTATATGAGGTTGGTTAGGATTTTTGTACATTACTAAACCGTGTAGCTTCGGTTAGTGTTAGATTTAAACTGAGTAGCCTCAGTGGTAGTAGTTATGAACTGATTAGTATGAGTCGGTAGTTGATTCTTATTGAGGTCATAGTTATGATAGTAGTAGAATGATTATGTACGGAATTTGAAAATCAATGGATGGTAGTACGTTTTATTACATGAGTTGAAACGTTCGGTACCTGAGTACATCGTTGTCTAGGACGGTTGGTGATGTGTTTTGTCGCTCACCCCGGATAAGATTTCCATTCTTGTGAGATCTCTCACGCGCTTATTCCCTACCTATGTGGAACTTGAAAAATATTCAAGTGACATGACAAACTATTGCGTTGGAAGAACACGGAGTTAGGTAAAACCCTGTGAAGTCGCGAGGAGCCTAGGCTGTAATTTTAGTAGACTGATTTGGAACCCGATTTGATTATAGAGTAACCCCAAGAGAATATTCTAAATTCTTAGTGGATTGGAACCCAAAGCACCTGGAGCAAGGAATATCTACTTGCGAGAATCTAGACTTAGAGTATTGGTGAAAGTTAACTAAAGGCTAGCATTCTGGAGCTTAAACGAATATTTGAAGATTATTGTTCTGACACATCAACCAACACGTTATCCATCAAGGAAGTTACGGCAGTATATGATGCCTCACACTCACCAAAGACCCGAGGAAACAAGATCCAATACGCTAGTATCCAGGAATGCCAATACGCCGTATTCCAAGTTATGGAAATAAATATTCTGGAAGATATCAAATGTTGGTCCCTACTCCAAGGAAACTCCGGATATCGCCCATATCTAATACTTTGATACGCGTTATCGACCCCATATTCCAGACCCTATAAATAGAAAACTCAAAAACGAGTTTTAAGGGTGCTAAATCATATTCTCAGTACCTAAAGTACAAAAGTCTATTTTTAGAGGAGTGGTATGTGTTTAATTACACATACCTTTTACCTTTAAAAACGAGCTAAAATAACCAAAAACGGACTTAAAATGCCAAATATACGCTGTTATGTTATAGTAGTGTGGCTAAAGGAACGGATAACTAAGAAAAGGACGAAAAACAAAGCCAAAACGACAAAACCGGACTCGGAATGGAAAAGCAGGAAAAGACAAAGTCAAAGTCCAAGCCCAAGCCTAAAAAAGTTAACAAAAAGTCAACCCAAGTCAACCCCGAAGCCAAAAGTCAAGAAATATAAGTTTAGGGACTAAACTTGTAAATCCCTAAACTTATATTTATAAAAGAAATCAAGAGAATTGAAGACAAGGGTGAAAACTGCCAAGTCGCAAAGTTTAACTAAAAGGGGTGAGACGAGGGATTGAAACTGCCAAAAGCACTAAACTTTTACACCAAGGCGGTGTACTGCAAAGTATGTTTAACCTTTGGGGACTTGTTTTGCTAGTCCCAAACTATTACTAGCTCATGGACCATGGATGCAATCAAACATACACCATGAGGGGTAATTTTGCCAAACCCCAACTTCTCCCCAAAGTTTTTAAAACACTGTATATCTCTCCCAACCCGTTTCCCGCCTAAACCCACCATACCCCACCCCTGTCATTTTTGGTTTGACTTTCCATAAACCTCCAAAAACCTCACACTCTTAAACCCCACACCCACATGGGATTGCCATGTTGGCAATCCAAACCCCACAAAACCAATTCATCTGGTTGAGAGGATTGCATCAAGTTTTATGGAGGGCTGAGATTTGCTTGACTTTGCATTCTTACAACAAACACAACCCCTCTTAGTTGTGTCTTAAAGAAAGCCACATAAAAAAAAAAAAGACACAAAAGGAAAGAAGACAAGACGCAACATGTCTTAGCTCGTTTTTCTACTATAAAAGCTTTGTTAAAGATTGTGCTGATGTTAGTTTTTAAGAGTTTTATGTAGTTCAAGTGAAAAATTTTAGAGTTTTAAAGTTTAATTTTCAGTTTTAAATGTTTATTTTTATGTACTTGTTACTTTCAAACTCTTAATGCAATTCAGTTATGCTTTTTATTGTGTTTAAATCTTATTTGTCTTATATATCCTTTAAAGCTCTCACTAAAAACCCCCTTTATAAACTGTTTATAAACTCTTTCACAAAACTTTAAGGAAAATTTACAAGAAAAGGCAAGTACTTGTTGGTTTAAAAGCATGGAATGAATAAGCTATTGTGGAAGGGCTTGTTGGGTTTTTGATTAGTTTAAGGCTTATTTAAATCTTTGGGTAGGAAACTTAGCGCCTTATTAGGTTCAAAGAACCCTGTTTTGAGCAAGGGTATAAAAAGGTACAAATCATTTTATATTTTGCTATTTTAAAAGTTACTGTAGCATAGTTATTTAGCTTTATTTTTTCAGCTTTTTAATGTAGCTTTTTATGCTTATTAGGGTCAATTATGCTAAAGTATGCTTTTAGTTCTTTTCATTGCATTTCCATTAAAATTTGTTTAAAAAACTGTCAAAAAATAAAGCTTAATACTGTCACTAAGGCTTTTGTCATTTAATTGCTTTATTTGCTTCTTTTTATCTTTTTATTGTCTTCTTAAATTGCTTAAGTATTATTTGTCTTTCTAAAATTTAGTTTAAATTAGCTTTTTTAGGTTTAAAAAAGTCAAGTTTCAAAAATTATGGTGGTTTTGGTCAACACTTAAACGGGTCAAAAACTTGTCTTAGGGTATGGGTTGGGATGCTCTCCAAAGTAGTTACAGCTTAAGTATTAAGCTTGGTTTAAGCTGATTTTTTAAGTTGTTAAGATTTGCAATTATTTTTCAAAGTCTATCTAAGTCACATCTTTCAAACTGTGGGATTTTAAAAGCACATGTGCTTATTTTAGGATAAGCACTTGGGATTTTGAGTTGTAGTCACAACAAAGTGGGGTGTTTTTAGAGGTTTAAAATACAAGTTGTCAACCACCATTTGTGTCATTTGACTTTTGGAGTCAAATTTCACCAAGTATTTAAGTTGCAGTTACCAAAATAAGGCAAGACGCCTTTTTTCCCTCTAGATTTCAGCAGGATTAAAGAGTTTTGGGATCTTAAAATTGGTGGCACAAGTTGATGTGCTAGAGTTATCTTTAGCTGTTTTTACTTTTCTTTTTATTTGTGCTTATTTGACAGCTTTAAATAAGCTGTCAAATAAGGCCCCTTGTGTTAAAGCATTAAATCCCTGGTGCATAAGGGGAGATTTTAAGCCCTCTTTCTTTAGCTTTATAAGTGTATATAAGCTTAGGTTTTAGCTTATTTTGATAGCACATAATGCTCTTAGACAAGATTGTTAAAATTTCAAGCTTTGCAGTTTATTTGATGGCTTATTTTTATGCTAAAACACTTATGACTGGTTTGGTTAGGCCTAGTGTAGGAGTAGCTTATTTACTCTCTTGGGCTTATTCAGCTTATTTCATAAGCTCACTTTTGTTCCTAGTAGCTCTTTTAGGTTAGTATAGTTAGTTTTTAAGCCTATTTGGGCTTTTACCTAGCTTATTTGTCCAACAGCTTAGTGCATTTTTTTTTTACTTTTTAGCTTAGTTTAAAGTTCTGTCAAGATTAAGCTTTTTCCTTCTTAAGCTTATTCGTAGGGTTAATTTTGAAGATTTTAGGTTTTTAACCCTTTGTTCAGGATTCGTGCTCTCGTTTTTTAGCTTAATTTCATAATTTTTAGGTTTTTCTTAATCATTTTTGTTTGTTATTGTTTAATTTAGCTTTCCACACTCTCAAATCATTTCTCTCTTTCAAACTCCGATCTTCCGACTGTATCGATTTTCCAACACAGCCTCGTTGGGGATTAACGACCCGGGAACATTCTATACTGCTCCTGGTTTTATTGATCATTGTAGTTTTTTAGACTATATATATATTATATTTTATTATATATTATTATATATAGTTTAATAAAAATTTAACAATCAATTTTTGGCGCCGCTGCCGGGGAGGCTGTGATACCGACTATCGTTGCTGTTGATCATTTGTGTTTGAAGCTGTGAATATTATCTAAAAAAAAACAAAAAGATAAAAACATTGTCTTTAATTATAAATAAAATTCACAAATTGGTAAAAATACCAAAATATAATATTCTCAATTGAGGTATTATCATAATAACTTCCGGTGAACTTGTTGGTTCCCAACTCGAACAAAATATTTAAAAACTTGCCTTTTGTGTCACTTGCGAGGTACGGTTCACCTTTTAAAAGATAAACAAACTCTAAGAGGGGTATAAGGCGGGTTGTTCCTAGGAACTACGACCCTAAAGGAAAAAGGTTTTTAATAGCTTCGCGCTTTCCTATTCCTCCGCTCCTTTGTGCGTTTTTCTTTTCGAAGAGTTACCGAGAAGCTTGTCGATTATTAGGTTTAATTTGTCTTTTTCGTTGTCCGTTATTAAAATAAATTATGAATTTACTTTTGATAAACAAAAAAGAAAAAAAATTAGTGTAAATTTTCCTTTTTAGTGTATGCACACTCGTTTCCAATCTCGTAATCTTCATAATCAACAACACCAGGCCCCGCCACCTGTTGTTGAACAATTTAATCTTGAAGAACCAATTGAAAATCCAGATCCCCTAGCTCCGATGGATGATACCCGGACTATGGCTCAATTGATCGAAGCACCCACCGCGGGTTACGAGGATGCCATCGTTGTGCCCACTTTGAGCTTAAGCACGGTCTGCTTAACCTCGTTCAAAACAAGCAATTCTTTGGACATGACAAAGAAGATCCTCATGCCCACATCCGATATTTCAACAAGATCACTTCTACAATGAAGTTCCCGAACGTCCCGAGTACGTCGGTAAAGCTTATGCTTTTCCCATTTTCCCTCGAGGGGGCAGCCCGGATTTGGCTTGAGAAAGAACCCCCTCGATCGATTCAAACATGGGATGATCTTGTTTCAAAATTCATCAACAAATTATCGTTACGTTTGACCAGTTGTGTTTGAATCTGTGAATATTATCATATAAAAAAAACCAAAAAGATAAAAACATTGTCTGTAATTATAAATAAAATTCACAAATTGGTAAAAATACCAAAATATAATATTCTCAATTGAATTATTATCAAATTAACTTCCGGTGAACTTTTTGGTTCCCAACTCGAACAAAAGATTTAAAAACTTGCCTTTTGTGTCACTTGCGAGGTACGGTTCACCTTTTAAAAGATAAACAAACTCTAAGAGGGGTATAAGGCGGGTTGTTCCGAGGAACTACGACCCTAAAGGAAAAAGGTTTTTAATAGCTGCGCGCTTTTCCTATTCCTCCGCTCCTTTGTGCGTTTTTCTTTTCGAAGAGTTACCGAGAAGCTTGTCGATTATTAGGTTTAATTTGTCTTTATCATTGTCCGTTATTAAAATAAATTATGAATTTACTTTTGATAAACAAAAAAAAAATTTAGTGTAAATTTTCTTTCTTAGTGTATGCACACTCGTTCCCAATCTCG
>BQNB010123400.1:0-20106 GCA_026074375.1 Tanacetum coccineum
GATATTACTTCTGTTAATCAAACGTACGTTCAGTCAATATATCAAACAATATGATTTCATCTGTATAATGTTACGCATAACATTCAGTTCACTCGCAAAGTTTTGGTGACACAAATACAAGCAATCATACCCAAAACGGCTTAAGGTATCATGAGATGCTCCAAACCAAACCAAGTCGTCGTGGATTCAAGTATGGGAAAGATAGTTTATGACATACATATTGTAATGCTATTACTATACTTGCAAAAAAACAGCCCAAGAAAGTAAATAGATGTTTAAGAAAAAAAAGGTAATGGTCAACTATAGTATACCAGAAAGTTGGATAAAGATTAGGAAATGGCTTTAACTCAAAAGCCAACAACAAACAATCTGGTTAAAACTAAAAATCATTTAATGTTCTAAATCTGAGTAAAAATTACTATATAATATTATAACAAAAATGATTTTATGAAACAAAACTACTAATGTTACCTTTTAACCCATTGGACATGTTAACAATTAAGTTAATTAGTTGTATTATCATAATTGTCACCAAAGCTGACCCATTCATTGGGTCAGAAACAACCATTCCCATAAACGAGTAATCAAGCTTCTAAGACACAATATATACATATAAGAGAACGTTCTTAGAAAGACATGAAGATGACTATTACAGAACAAGACGATAAAGGTTTGAAATTTTATCAACTTTCCAAGCTAAAAGCACAAAACTACCTTATGAATAGGTTACGGTCATGTTATATCAATCAATTGTATTTTGGGAGTTCTGGTAAGTATGCACACGTAAAAATCATATAATCAAACTTGAGACACATGAAATACATATTTGGATATCATATAGCTCTGTTAGTTAACATATATAAATAGTTATATAACTCATATCTAAACACCTCCTAAACAAAGTTCTAATCAGGTCTTAAGGCTGCAAAGAGTCAATTTTATCTGAAAAACCAACATTCAAACATCCACTTAGTTTTACTTCATTATTAAAATGCATCATCAGATGTACAATATGATGTTATGTTATGATGATGACTAATGACTATCACTCCTTCCAGACTCGCCAAGGTTATTGCGTCAGATTTATTCAGTGACTAACGTTTAGTCACTAAGATCGACATGTCATAATAAAGACAGTGTATCAGTAACGAAACTAGAGACATATTTTTAAATCATGGATGAATATGCTTTGTTGAGTAACACCAGCAAATAGAGATATTCCACACTAATGGAATAACCAAGGATTATCAACTTGGTGACATGTGATAATGTGAAGAAAGTGAGACATTGGTTTGAATGTGTTCAACAATATTAGCCTTTTACACATGGGAGGACTTTCAAATACAATCATCAAGACAATTCTTGGATTCAAAAAAAGGGAAAAATCGTTGTTGTATTTCAGAAAGTGTTTGTGTGTGAATTTAACAGCAATTTGGAGTTCAAAGCATTTGTGAGGCGACTTCAAGGGGTTTGGGACGAGGCTTCAGAAAGGATCTAAGTGCAAATATGGAAGCAAGTTTTAGGGTTTCAGAAGATTGATCCTAAGGGATTACACAGTGCTGAATTATATCTGTAACATAAGGAAAAAGGCAGTCGCGTATTATGGGTTTCTTTTCTTTTTCTTAAAGAATGGTAAGAGGACTAAAAGGATTCTCAAACGAGCCAAACATTGGGTTAAGAGTTACAATAGGAGTTGATGTAGTCGTAGACTAGGCTGCTATATGAGTTTTTCTTAGAGAGAGGTACCTAAATACCGATTTATCGTCACGCTATATGTGACGATTAAACCGATTATATCAGAAGGGAAAACCCTGGATTTAAAACACATATCAATACTAAATGTACAAGCAAACATAAAGAAGTATGCAAAATAAAAACATAAATACGAATAAATTATAAAGAAGTATGAAAATAGGACAAATAAAAAAATAATAAAAAACGAAAATACTTGGGTTAGCGGATTTGTATACTTAAACTTTTTAATCAAGGCTTTGTCGGTTACGTTCACTTGGACTAAGACTACGCTTAATAAAAACTATACATTCGGATCGATAAAAAAAACAACCATGAGATCAAAATACTACTATCATGCACATGGACCAACACAAATAACACAATAAACCTATGAGAAGACACAGTTAAGTTTTTATATCAATTACAAAAGAAAGCCATATACTATCAAACCGTATATATCACAAAAGTAGCCCAAATACATAAAAAACAATTATCAAATCCGAATCGATAGGCTCGATAAAGATCATAAACTTACACTTAAAGAAGCCACAGTTAAGTTTATATGAATTACACAAGAAAGCAATATAATATCAAACCGACTAACAACTTAACAAAATTGAAACACGTCGTCTTTAATATCAAAAAATAAAGAAACAAACCCGCTCGTTGGGCGGGTTACGTAACTAATATATATATATATATATATATATATATATATATATATACCAATACACAAAATAATCAATATAACATCACATGGGAGCCTATGTGGCCGGATTTTCAAGGATAGGACCAAGAATTTTCAACCTTATATCAACTTGCTCAAAATATCAAGGTTAAGAAAGATCATAGGGAACCAACTCTTACACCATGAACCACTTGACTTATTAACCTAAGGGATCTTACACAAGGGTTAGAAAGTGATCATGGTTAGGTTAATTAGATATTTTCACTATAAATAGCATGCATGCACTCTTTCTTTCATAAATACTTAACCAAAAATCACAAAAACTCTTTCTCTCTTCTCTCTTAAGCTCACGGCTCAAAATAGCCATCTAAACAAATCCATACTTTGATTTTCTAAGATCACACAAGTACTCTCACATCATATCTAAGATACTTCAAGGTGATTTGAAGTGTTGGATAACCATTTGCAAGGGTTAAAGCAAAGAAGAAAGATTAGGGTTTTTAAACCTAATCTAGGGTTTCATTTCTTGCAAGCTTGGATTTTTGATCTAACCAAGGGTTTGGGTTGAATTGATCATCATCATACATCACTACAAGGTTATATATAAACCTTTATGTCTTCACTTTGATCATCTTTATATGTTTACATGTTCTATATAACTAAATCACCAAATTAGGGTTTTAAACATGTTAAAATGATAACTTACTTATGATTATGATTTTTACACCTTTTCATATGATATGTAATTAGTAATATCATGGAATTAACGATTTTATAAAGTATGTTAAACTGTTTGTTTACGTGGAAAATTTTTAAGTGTAATTAGTGATTAAAAGTTAATTAAGAAAAGTTATGATTTAATGTGAAGATATAAACCATGTGATCTTAGAATAATGGAAAAAAATTATGGATCTTCAACCTATATTATATATATGACATAAGTATATTATAAGTTATAAAGGATTTGTGGTAAAATATGTAATGGAAAAGTATATATAATTAAGTATATATAAGGTACATAAAGGGCTGTTTGGATTCGAAAATCCAAAACAGAGGGTTATCATTTTTATACAGTTTAGTACATCTCATAAGGATTCCAAAATGATAAGAAACTCGAAAAAAGGATTAATAACGAAGAAGATACACTAGTTACGAGTTTACAACGCTAAATACTTTATAAAACAAATTTTATAAAAAGTTACTATTCATGGCAGAAACTTTTTACTTTGTAAATATTCAATATTTATTGAGGGGGAGGGGGGGTGGGGGTTAAACTTTCAATTACCGAGAAACGTGTTCGAAAAGAATCGCTTAAAAACGGAGCTATGTGTAGACATGAATAAAGTTGCGGCTAAACAGGTTTTACGTTAATTAAAAGTATAAAAATGATTTTATAGCTGTTATGAACAGTAAAACACTATTCATCACAGTAGTTCGGTTTGGGTTGAGGCATGTATAAATCGGTTTCAACTATATCTTAGTAGTTCGGTTTTCAAAGCTCTTTGAGTAATTCGGTTGTCAAATCTTTTTGAGTTGTTCGGTTGTTAAAGCTTTTTGAGTTGTTCGGTTGTCAAATCTTTTAGAGTTGTTCGGTTGTTAAATGGAAACAGGTGGTTCGGTTCACCAAGAGAAAAACAAGTTAGTTCGTTTGTACTAACGTCCTTCTTGTTTTCTTCTTTCCAACCGTGACCAAGAACTAAGAAATACTATAAATAAGCTTCTAAAACTGATCTTTTAAGAACTTAAAACGTCCTGAAATTGAGCAGTAATACCAACAAAACCCACATAATCTGTTAAACCCTCAAAATTAGCATATGAAACAGATTGATATAAGGGATAAAAGTGAAGATACCAGATCTACTTTTTCGATAAGTTTTAGAAAAATAAAGAGACCAATGATAACAATAGCAAAAAAAGAAAAGCTGTTATAAATCAGATCCGAACCATCATCACTCAAAAAGACATTCGTGCATTTTTTAGGAAATAAGCCACACGAAATAAGCAAAATAACGCTTAAAATAAGCTGTTGATAAGCACGAAACAACAACCCAAATTACATAGCTCCCCCGGGTTAGCTTCTGATACCACTTGTAGCGTGCATTCAAAACCACTTTTCGGGGGCGGTATTGGTTGATCAAAATAACATAGATGAATCTTTGTTATTTTATTGAGAGAAAGTAGTGAGCAGGGTGAGTATGAACACGAAAGGAAAGTTAGATTAGAGGAGAAGAGAAAAAATACAAGTGAACATCTACCACCTCTCATAGAGAGCCATGAGGGGTATTTATACTAAAATAAAAAGCAAACTATTCTTGGTTTACATAAATGACCCATGCGTGACACGCATTGTCCAAGACTATTCTCAATTCTGTGAACGACGCCTGATTCACATAACAAGTAAGGCTATCATGAATAAGTTTGAGTTTAACACAAAATCGGTCCCTCCGTCCTTATTATTATTTCAAAAATAGTTCACACACGGTTATTTGTTTCGTTATTTTAGCCGTCAAAGGATCGGGTCACACCACATTCGTAAATATTTTTATTCCGTCCACTAAATTTACTTTAAAACATTTAATAAAACGTTAAATCACGTAAAACTTTTAAACACGGTTTTTACAAAAACACGAGGAAAAGCCATAAAATACAAAAATAAAATAATCACGCTCTCGGAGCGACAATATAAATTTTTCTAACTTTCAGACGCTAAAAACAAATAGAAACTCAATCACGGCTTGTAATTTCCCAATAAATGGAAATTTTCACCAAACCTTATATAGCATAAACGACTAAAATTAATTATATAGTAAAATAATTATCATAGCTCGGGATAAACGTTGACCTGAAACTCGGGTTGTTACACTTACGTTAATGATGAAGATGTTGTTCATTATGCTCTCGAAGGTCTCCTGGTAAGGATGATCACAAGTTTGTGGCTTTATACATCATAAAAGGGGACCACTTTTCCGATCTTAAAACGGGCGCGTTTAATGTTGATTACCGAAGAGATGCGGTTGAAGTCCAAGTCTCTTGCATTACCCGTGGACTCCTTCTCATCTTCTAATATGGTGCTTTTGGCCGAATTAGGTACATTCCTACGACCCTATACTCCTCATGTTAAGTCGTAGAGGCCATGTTATAATTTTGCTAAAGGGTCTTGTCGATTCAGTAATGGTTGCAAATTTGTCCATGATCATAATGCTAAAAATAGTGATACTCGTTGCTCTAAATTAACAGATAACACCACGGATGATTTACTGGTAAAGTTATTGAGAAAATTAGGGGTAAGTAATTCTTCTAATAACACTAGGAAAACTAATACATCTAATTTGGCTTCCCACCCAGTTGTTGCTACACCAGTTAGTCCACCAGTGGCCTTTCATACCAATAACCCAACTGGCCCAGTTCACTACCCCCTACATCCCAACCTTATAACCCCGTACCACCCTTTACACCATACATGCCAGCCCACACCATTCCAATCTCATCAATACCACCTGGGTTTTATTATCCGCTGGCCCATCCTTATTTTTCAGCCCAACAGTATCCGGTAGCCCAGCCTACACCTTACCCGGCTGTAGGCCCAGCCCAGCAGGCCACGTCCAATCCAGCAGGCCCAATTCAGCCCACTACACAATCTGGGTCCACAAGTATCTCGGGACAGGCAACTTCTTTACCGCATGCTTTTACTGACGGGACATTACATGACCCCACTACAGGTGCTTGGAACATGGATACAGGTGCGAGTTTTCATTTAAATAATTTAGTTCATAGTCTTAGTATCGTTTTTAATTCGTGTATGTATCCGTCTATTTCCATTGGTGACGGTCATTCTATACCCGTCACTAATACGGGCCATAGCATTTTGCCAACTCCTTTTAAATCTCTTCACCTAAATAACGTTCTTATTACCCCTCACATTGTCAAAAATATAATTTTTGTTCGCCAATTTGTTCGTGATAATAACTACACTATTGAATTTGATTCATTTGGTTTTTCAGTTAAGGATTTCATGACGCGTCAGGTGCTGCTCCGATATGACAGCATGGGGGACCTCTACCCAGTCATGACTCCTTCTCCAATTCCTCATGCTTTCCTAGTCAGTCAACACACGTGGCACCAGAGTCTTGGACATCCAGGAAGTGGCGTGTTACGTCGTCTTGTTTCAAATAATGTTATTTCATGTAATAAAGAGAAGCCTCTTGTGCTTTGTCATGCTTGTCAGCTTGGAAAACACGTGAGGCTTCAGTTTTTCAGTTCTACTACTGTTGTTACTTCTTGTTTTAACATTATTCACTCGGATGTATGGACTTCACCCATTCTGAGTCTTTCTGGATTCAAATACTATGTCTTGTTTTTAGATCAATATTCGCAGTTTGTTTGGGTCTATCCTTTGATTAATAAATCTAATGTTTTCGTCTACGGCATAAAACAGTTTTGTGGCTATTTCCCATAAAATAAGCCTAAAAAACTGTATTAAGCTCTAAATAAGCTTGACAACCACGAAACAAACAAACACGAATACAATACACCCCTGCAGCTCTGATGCCAATTGTTAACAATGAGATATCACTAACAAAAGACATGATCTGGAGGTCGGGGAGGATGAAATAAATAAGAAGCCATTTTATTTAGTGAGAGAAAAAGGAAAGATGTGTGTTTTCTAGAGAGAGAAAGACATACACTAAATGAGATACAAAATGAATCCTCACCCCTCCATGGAAGCCTTGGAGGGGTATTTATACCACCATCTAATACATAAGTTTACTAAAACTCCTATTCTAGTCCTTAAGTATGGTGGTATGTTAAACTATGGTAATTCCGTAATGTTGTCACATAAAATGAAATCCTAACAATCTTCCCCGATGGGACGATATACGGAATTACTTATAATATTTTCTTAACAAGTACATAATGATTAAAGAACAAGAACTTCCATGAAGCTTCCAATGCTGATGATGTCTTCAGTGGCCTTTGATCTACCTAAATGCTCAACTTTCTTCATACACTTCTTGTCATCTCGAAGTTTCTGAATTAGCTGCATGTCTTGAAAAACTTCATTTTGCTACACTTCTGGTCATGTCAAAGTTTTCTAGAATCTGCTTTTCATTTGACTTTAAATCTGCACTCCACCATGAATCATCTTTATAGTACCTTTGTAGGAGAAATACTGTAGTAGGCATGAACTAAGTAACCCATACACTTCTTGTTTAAGGAGAAGCTTCTGAATTAGCTTTTCCCTAATTCATGCCACATATTCTTCATTTTGAAGCTTTAATAGCTTCCCCCCAAACCGACAACCTTCTTCTTAAGCAGTTTCAAAGCTTTTTTACAAGCTTAGAATGATTAAGTGCACAACAGAATTAGTAGCAAACCACATCAAATATTATTGCTTCTTTGATAATAAGCTTAGTAATTATCCATTTGGGGGATCATCAAATAGATCAGCAACGTATCTTCTCACGCTTAAATAGTTCTTCTCACATTTCTTCCCACTAGAAGCTCAAGTAATGCATACTCAACAATATCAAGATATCTCTTCCCCTATATGGATGAAGAGATACAACCAGTCTCATTGTATGAAGCCCAAAAACCCAAAGTACACACTCTATCCCATCCATAAAGTTAAAATTGTAGCATCAAAGTCAATTAAGTCCCGAACGTGCGCATTCTTTCCTTCAGGATACTGATGATATTTCTTGTAACACCCAAGTCAACTAAGTCCCGGATGTAGACAATTAAAACCTCCAAGTAGTCGAAATGATAACACCAAAGTCAACTAAGTCCCGGATGAACACATTTCTTCCTACAGGATACTGACTATCTAGAGGAATCATCATACCATTGTGTACCTCTTTTATCATCAAAAACTGTTTCTTACATCTCTTCCCCCTTGTAGGTGGAATAATACACCAAAAGCCACGAGTTAAAACACTGATTTTCTCTGCAGTTATGACGTTTGTCTTCTCGGAATGACCTAAAAATAAGAAAAGGGTTTAAAGTTCATCACGTGTACTCGTTGTGCGTTCAAATGCATGTCTCCTTCCCCTTTGCTGGTTTTGATACCTCAGAATCAGCAAAACATTATACGCACATATACTTGAAATCTTGTGAGAAGAATAAATTAGCACACATCTATCCTGTGAGAATCAACTGCTGATCAAATTTCTACTCATAAACTCTCTTTGACTATCTTTATCAACCTATGTGTAGGCTATTTGAGGTGACCACTGATGGAGTAAACCCAATATACCAAACTTGAAATTAAAGTAGAATTCCCCATTCTTGTGACTTAAGCTTGCACTAATGTTGGAAGAACGGTGTAGAGAATTTGTGCACCAAGCAAATCTCTAAGTACTATATACACTCAACTAAGATGCATAAGAAGTACAACACCTCTTGAAACTATCCACAACGTCTTATGCGTGTGACACTAAGTACTACAACGTAACTCCTTTAAGTGATAGAAATCCAGGTTTTCAACCATCCACCCCGACTCCTAGAAACTAGATAAACCAAGTCTTCAACTTAAGTCTTAAGCACGAGCAAGTTATCATTGAAAGTCATGTATCTACCCAATGCCGACTTCAAGATAAAATAAGAACACGCCTTTGTGAAATCCAACTTCAATCTCAAATAAGTGATACCCAGTCAACTACGTAGTCACTTAGAAAAATTAATACCAAATCTAGCCATTTAAAATTTAAATTCCAATGATTTTTTATAATGATCGATCTCGGTCTCGTCTCTTAAAAAATTTAAACTAGTTACTTTGTTATTGCGAAGTCCAAATACAAATTCATACCTTAACTCTGAATACTCGGTCCAACATGTTCAACCAACTTTACCATTAACCACATTTTACCATATAACGAAAATAAACTAAACCTTAGTTAACAAACTTGTTAACAATTTCAATATATGTAACGTCCAGTCCATTGGAAAAACACACGCATCCCAAGTCTATAGTACCTTAACTCAAATCTATCACAAAAAATCCGGCCTATTATTTTCAATGACATTCGGCCCAAAATATTTGATAACTCAAAAATGCAACCCACACTAATACTCGGCCTAGTATTTGATCTATTACCAAATGATTTATAAAAATTATGGCCTATGTCATATGATTTATATAACACCCCTTATCCATAATATTAGGGCTCACTTTTCCTCTAACGCGGTCACCAAACATAACTGTCATCTCCTCCTTATCCCTCCATCGCCAAAAAATCATCCAAATAATCAACTAATAAATCCCTTAGTATGTTTATGAATTCACATGAATCTTAATCCACATATTCATTTTGTTTATGATCTAAACAAAAATTCCACCACGTCCTTATTACTCGATTGCCATACGAATGAAGATTCATTTCTTTCATTCAATGATTGGCTTTAAGATCTTTATTAAAGAGGCCTCGGGTAGGTTCTTCCTTTCCATGTGATTGTCTTGAGTCTCAAATGAAACCAAGATTAACAATAACATAATTGTTATTCGTCAATCTTGATATTCAAAAATTGAAAGAAGGCTTTTAACCTTCACATAGATCAATGATGAAATATGGATTTGTGTTTGATCTTTAAGGTCATAATGGAATTACCACAACACGAAAACATGATCTGAGATCTCTTATAATTTTGTATTGAGTCTTGATTGATGGAGGATGAAGATGAGATAATTTGTGACGATGGGATATAGGTTAGACTTTGTGGATTTGTTGGATTGTTGTGGATGAATTAGTGACGATGGGTTGTATATAAAGAGTCTTGGAGTTGGATTTGTTGAAGTTTTATTATTGGTTGTTGTTGTTGTAGTTGTTAAAAGTTATTCGAATCTGTCTTTTTCTTTTACATTTCATTTCGTTAACTGGTTTGACTCGGTTGAGTTTGACTCAGTCAACTCGGTAATTACCGAGTTGACTTGGTTTGGGTTGTGGGTTCACAGAATGTGTAAGTACCAAACTGCTGCCAAGTATCTTAAGCAAACCGCTGGCAAGAGATTTAGCAAACCGCTGGCAAAAAATTAAGCAAACCGTCGTTGACTTTTCAAACGGGTAGCATAACGTTTAGGCAAACCATGATAAAGTATAAACCACTGTCACATGTTCATCAAACCTCTGCCAACAAACCGCTGCCACCAAACCTCGATGACTAAACCATTGTGACCAAACTGCTGATCACAGTCGTACTTTTGTACTTTTTGCTAAAAAAACTGGATCTTGTCCTTTTCATCTTTGAGTCTTGAAAATAAGCTTATCAAAATAAGCTTATCAAAATAAACTGAAAAACTGAAAATAAGCTTATCAAAATAGCTATTTTGACCACATAATAAGCCACGACCAGATAAGCTTGATTACTTATGAAATAAGCCGAGATGAAAAGAAGCATCACAAAGCTTGAATAAGTATTTTTAAACTTTATCGTGTTTAAAAAGAGGTACAGGACGACTATGAATATCAAATGTGAGTAATACTTGAAAAATAAGTTTTTGTTGACCACAATTATGAATAAACCAAGTAGGCCCAACGAATTTTAAACGGCCCAGTAGTTATATGAAGAATGATGAAAACTAATGTTGTAACAGTAAGATAAGAATGAACTTGTTTAAATAAACAACATGAATCAACAAACACAATAACAAAAGTGACAGATTTGAGTTACGGGATGACACAATTAAACCGACCCGGCCTAAGAATGAAACCTGGCTCTGATACCAATTAACAGTTTTAAAGAATCATAGATCCGGTGGTCGGGGAGACTCAAACCACAATATAGCCATGTTTAGAGAGAGTAAAGAGAGAAAATTTATATGTGTAATATAGAATGGAAAAGGGGAATATGTTTACAAGAGTCTAACCCCTCCATGGATGCTATAGGAGGGGTATTTATAGCCCAATGCTACAACTTACAATAATTCCTATTCTAGTTCCTACGTATGAACTATGGAAAAACTATGTAATTCCGTAATGTATGTTACTAAATATAAATCCTAACAAGACTCTTAACAAATGGAAAGTCGTGAGAATGGTTTCATACCATTAAATAATGCATCTTATTCGAACTTTATTGTTCAAGCCAATCTTCCACACACATTTTGGGTTGAAGCTCTCAATATGGCCTTACATTTTACTCAATCCACTGCATTATAATGAAGTCCTTATACCGCCTTGTTGACAAAAATCCGGAATATAACCTTTTTTTACGGACTTTTTGGTTATTTTATGTTACAATCAACCACTATTTCCTATCACAATCTTGAACCAGTGCCCACCATGCATTTTTTGGGGACACGCTTCCAATCATCGTGGTTATCGATGTCTTGAATTACACACAAATAAAATCATTATCTCCCGCTATGTTACCTTTGATGAAACCGTTTTTCTTTATGGATTCAATCAACAAACCTCGGTACCCACCTACATGTTTTTAGATGACTCACCTGACATTCCCACTCAACCAATTCGGTCCCTCCCTGTTTTGGACACTATTGATATACATGATGCCCCTATATCACCTCACTTTCATACGCCTAATAATGCAAATGGTCATTCCACAAATTTATCAAATGATATGATTGTACCTTCGGCCCATCATGAGTCACCAGCCTATTTCACCCCTAACACCTTTATCACCGGCCCAACATACTCCTGTATCCCAACCTTTTGCTACTACAGATCCGACACCGCCTTTATCTTCGGCCCAACATGACATCCCACCAATTATAATTCCCGATCCACCTGAAAACCTAAACCCCATCTCGGTTCACCCTATGGTCACACATTTCTGTGTCGGGTCGAATCGGCCCACTGAGCGTCTCATTTTGCATGTGTCCTTGGTTTTGCCTTTACCAAAGTCTTATCATGATGCGTTTTATGATTCCAATTGGCAAATTGCTATGTGTGACGAATATAATGCACTTATTAAAAACCAAACTTTGACTCTTGTCCCTCGCCCTCCGGATACAAATGTTGTTCGATGTATGTGGCTTTTTCGCCACAAGTTTTTAGTAGATTGGACACATTTAGTCGTACATGGTCGTCTTATGGACGTATGTTAGCACCACAATTGGAGGGTTTGTTGAGTTGATGAGACTTCTAGTCCCCGTTGTTCAATACCTGGTACTATACAGAATGTTCTTAGTTTGGTTGTTTCTTGACATTGGCCGATTCATCAGCTTGATGTCAAGAATGTTTTCTTACATGGTGATTTATCTGAGACAGTCTATATGCATCAGCCACCTGGGTTTTGAGATTTTGTGCATCCGAATTATGTGTGTTTATTATAGTGCTCTCTCTATGGGCTCAAGCAGGCCCCTAGAGCTTGGTTTCGCTATTTGCTTCTTATATGACTCGTGTTGGGTTTCACCATAGTCGATGTGATTTATCCTTTTATTGATTTTATAAGACATGGCATGGATCTCTTATTTGATTTTATATGTTGTGATATTGTGCTCGCTACATCTTCTGAGATCTTGTTACAGCGACTTATTGGTTCTTTACATCAGGAGTTCTCTATGACAGATCTTGGTTCCCTTAACTATTTTTTGGGCATTTCTGTTACACGTGATTCTACAGGGATGTTTTTGTCTCAGCATATGCTGTTGAGATTCTTGAGGAGCTGGTTATGGTTTAGTGTAATCCTGTAGGACTGCATGTTGGATATAAAAGTCCAAACTGGGTGATGATGGTGATCCAGTTTCTGATCTGACGTTATATCAGAGTCTTACAGGTTCTCTACAGTATCTTACCTTTACTCGCCCTGATATCTTTTATGCTGTACAGCAGGTTTGTCTTTATATGCATGACTCTCGAGAGTCTCACTTCTCGGCTCTTAAGCAGGTTTTGTGATATGTTCATGGTACTTTAGATTATAGGTTGCAGTTTTTTTCCTCCTCTACTACAGATTTGATTGCTTATTCTGATGCATATTGGGCTGGTTTCCCTACTACAAGACGATCAACCTCAGGTTACTGTGTATTTCTTGGCAACAACTTACTCTCTTGGTCCTCTAAGCGCCAACCAATGCTTTCTTGCTCCAGTGCAGAGGCAAAGTATCGTAGTGATACTAATGTTGTTGCTGAAACTTGCTGGTTAAGGAATCTTTTACGCGAGTTACATTATCCTTTGTCTTACGCTACAATTGCTTACTGTGATAATGTCAGTGCTATGTATTTATCTTCTAATCCGGTTCAGCATTAGGGTACAAAGCATATTGAGATTGATATCCATTTTGTTCGAGATTTGGTTGCGTCTGGTCAGGTTTGAGTTCTGCATGTTCCGTCTCGCTATTATTATGTGCACATTTTCACTAAAGGCTTACCGTCTGCTTTGTTTGAGGAGTTTCGTTCCAGTTTGAGTGTTCGATGTCCTCCCGCTCTAACTACGGGGGAGTGTTAGCCCGTATATAATTTAGTGTGCATTTGTATTGGGCTCAAGCCCAACTCTAGAATGTTCTTTCTATCTGTATATTATATGTCGTATGATGGAATAATAAACAGCACAGACATTTACCAAAACCCTAAACTCCTACAACAAGTTACAAGATGACCAAGACAATCTGAACGATATTTCTGAGTTGCAATTAACAAATTAGAATAGATAAAGGTAATAAAGATTCTTAGGACATCATAGATGATAGACAATACATTTGATGTACCTTGTTTTTAAGAAAGTCTATATTTGATGTATCTTAAGACTGGATATCATTTGTTGTTCAGTGATTAAGTATTTTCATACCAAAATATCAGCCTAACATCATGGTGGTTGCCTGAGGGTTTGTTCCTGGTGAGTGAAAATATGTGGAAACATCAATAACTCGTAAAGAATCAACCCCGATGACTTTTAGTTTGCTATCGATAACCTTGTTCACCAAGCATCCACCGTGCATGCATATGCCAAAATGTGCCTAATGTTTCATGACAGAAAGTCACGATGGCCTCCTAATCAGATGAATCATCAGGTAAAGATGGCCCAATAAATCTAAAAGATCATCCGCCATCAAAGTCGGGAATCTTTCTAAGGCTTCAGTTTCCAACATTTTTCTAAGAACTTCTATAGCGTTACCACATTGGCGTATGTACTCAGCGTTAGAGTAGTAATTAAACCAAACTCTTGGGCTAACAGTTACATTCGAGGGTGATACTAAATTTAGTGAAACAGATGCTAGTGGCCTCGAAACCTTTGTACCCATAACCTCAATGCTCAAGTTTATACGCAGATGGAAACCCAAGAAAGGTTTTAAGTCTATGGGAGGCGTAAGTAAGGGAACTGGTCAAATTTTCCTCTATGTATGGTCAAATTTTTATTATCCCGGTCGGCGACACGTACTTCTATGTAAGGTAGCGTGGCTGGTACAACCAGATTAATCTCGTTACATGGATTGCCAGCCATGAATTGCCCTATAAAAGATTGGTCATGAACATATGGAATCTTCAGAGATGATAGATTAGATACTGATTGGATTCTACTCAATAACAAAAGTTGTGGGCTTCCGAGAGCTCCTACACTCAAATTTACTTCTCCACCACTTCTTAATGTTGTTCTTTAGGATCATGATATGTAACTCTAACAGCGGCTATATATGTCGTAAACAATACATATGGTTAGAGCCCACATCACAAATTAAATAACTGTTACCAATTTTATCATATATCGATTCTTCCAACAAAAGTTTACAACTATATTAAAGAAAATTGGAGTTCTACTCAAAATTAATCGCTCACTTAATCTACAAAAATAACTTACTGTGAATAACAAGTCAAGTATCTAAAGGTTTAGTGGTGGAGAAGAGAATCCGATCAACTGTCGCATGAATCAATACACATAAATTTTAAATATTAGCTGTGTTGAGAAGCTCCACTACTCAATGTCGTTTTCCTGAATCATCAAATGTCAAACCACCAATCTTTGTGCCTTTAATGTGTTACACAGTGAAATCATTATCCAGGCCATTTCTAATTATTCGTATGCATTAAAGATAGAAAGCTTGCCATTCTTTTAATTGAGTTTACGTGTTACAATTACTATCCTTTACCCCATATAAAGCGTTTTGACAGAATTTGCATCCCATTCTATACCTGGATTTTCATAGAAGTAGTCTTCAGCTCTCGAATAAAACCCAAAAATTACCATGATGCCACCTCCCAAGACCCTCCCTCTTATGTTGAAAACACCATCTTCCGAGTCAAAAAAATTGAGCAGGTGAATCTTCCTCATTTGTAGTTAGAAGTTAGAAGAGGAAACTATTAGAATGCTCAAGTCGTAATTCGTATTTATACGGCATGAAATACGTGAAATATTGGGGCACACAGTATACACCGATCCTAGGCGAACGTTTTATTATATGATTCATGGTTTTTTAAAGTAATATATTAATTATATTAAGTCATGAAATATTTAAACGATCGTTAATTATAACGTTAGACGTTATAAACTATTTATAAACACTTTAATAACAAGTAAGGGACTTGTTAGTACAAACCGAAACCCATATGGGTGTTTATTTTGGACCGGCCAAACAAGGAGAAGGAGGGAAGGTGAGTGTCGATTTTTAAAAGATGAGGAGGTGTTGTATTGTGACTTGGATGACAAGTTATTTGGTATATATATTCACCCTTTGGTTAAAAATCACACGACATGCAAACATACAAATTAATAACCCTTATCAAAGTTGACTTCCTTCTTCCTCTCCTTGTTTGATAAATTGGTAGAAAGAAAACAACCCAATACGGTTCTTTGTTCGATCGTCCGGACTCAAGAAACA
This sequence comes from Tanacetum coccineum, assembly GCA_026074375.1. Classification (NCBI taxonomy): domain Eukaryota; kingdom Viridiplantae; phylum Streptophyta; class Magnoliopsida; order Asterales; family Asteraceae; genus Tanacetum; species Tanacetum coccineum. Next base: position 16,187 of record BQNB010123400.1, read on the forward strand.
AGAACAACGTGTTCTAGTTGTTTCATTTGTAAAAGAATGAGCATTCACCTTTCTCGTTTAACGTGTTGTGTGTGCATCCTTTAGAGGTGATTTATTTTAATCACTAAAAGTTTTTCATTTTTTCAAGAATCAAGATTTAAATCAATTGTCTTAGTAATTCAATTGATAAGAGGTTAGTAAATCTTTATGTGCTTAGATGTGTTAATTATTGTATATCAAACAAGATCCCATAAGGGACACCTTCCGCTGCATACTCTTAGTATAAAGGTTATACTTGTTTGTAAAATCCCAACATAAACATGGACATTATTTCGTATAAGATGATGGAGCTTCTTGATGGCCACAATGAGGTGCAGGTATGAGTCTAACTCACACGTGAGGTGCACGTGGATATTTCTCCTCAAATAAGCTCCTAATAACTTTGGCGCCAAATTCCCAAGTTTAAATAGTCGTTAGTTGGTTATTTCATTTCTTTAGTTTTTAGAACCCAATTTCTTATATTTCTCTCTGAACTCATTATGTAATGAATTTGTAAAACAAAACTTTCGTTGATTCATCAATAAAGCTTTCGACTATATTCAATTGTTTCTTATTGATTGTCTAGCTATTGTAATCCATTATCGGTCTAATTGATCTCAGTGGTGGGTATCAAAGATATTAGCATCGAAACTAGTACACCCCCAACTCAAGTAGTAGTTTATTATTTTATTAATTAATCATAGTAATTTTCTTGACATCGGTTTGCGGCTATGGGCAGCCTAGCAGTAGTTCCTACTCCAACGTGATCGTATCGTATTCTTGTGCTAGAGTAAAATCAGTCACCTCGTATGTGAAAACAAAATAACTCGCATCTGCAAAAAATACTCACATTAGTTGAGACATATATTTTATAATCATAATAATTCAGCATAACTTGTATTCCATTTTAGGATCTTGAATAAGAGTTGTATGACTTGCTTGGAGGGGAATCAGGTGGTAAGAAGTATACTACTTTTAACTGCAAACCAGTGCATAATACGAGAAAAAAGAGTGCAGTCTCTTGAAATAATTTAGTGTCACACCCCGCTAAAGCAGAAACACGAGGTGCAAAAGCTTATAGTACATCGCGTAAGATATAGATAACACCAAGCATGATTTAAAGGAAAACATCATATATTATAATAAGTTTTAAAATACAAGTTGTAATACGTTTAAACACGATTCCTCAATGATACATTTGTTTTTAAACATAACTCAATATTTACAAAAGAGTGTCCATATAATGCATCCGGAAATCATCACTTACTGTTGATTACCTGAATAGCATGACAAAACGGGTCAACTACGGCCATAGTTGGTAAGTTCATAGGTTTTAGTACACCAAGTAGTTTTAAAACAAGAGTAACAAATTGGTTGTCAAAGATTGCAAAAAGGTCGGTCATATATACAAGTGTGTTTATGTAATGAGGCCACTACTTAAGCCGGTTACAGCCTGAGAACCTTGTTTTTATACTTAGAAAGTAAGTTTAATCTCTACTCTTCAACAAACTTAAGATCAATTTTGATATATGTTGGGTTCAGTTCCTGAGCCCTTTAGTCTTTCAGTTGATTTAAACATAAAATTCCCTAAGTGTTACTCAAGCTGAAGTCATTCAGTTTGAGTCATTGAAGTTTCTTCAGCTTCATCTCTTCAGGTCCTTAGAAGATTGGGAAGTATCTTCACTTCAGTTTATGCAGTGGTACAGAAACTAAAGAAGGCCTTTGCAAAGAGCTTCAGTTCAGCTTGGCTGACAATTCCAAGCTGAACGTTGTCTATCTCCTCAATAGAAGATTGAAACATTTGTTTCACTTCTAGAAGGTTTATAATGCGGGAAAAAGATTGCTTTATGCCAAAATAAATAAAGCAATCTCCTTGGGAAAAGATACTTTTGATGTGTCGTTGTGTGGTATTTATTTTTAAGATTCAAGTTTTAAATTTATATTTAGCCGACTTAACCATAAACAACACTTTAACGGGTAGTATACCCGGTCGGTGGTAGATTCGTGGTAAGTAGGGTGTCGAAGACTTGAAGCGAGGTTAAATCTCTTAATTTATTTATATTTTGGTTTATCTAGTCTAAGTTAATTCTAATCTAAGTCAAATCTATGCTAATATTACGTTAGTTCTAATCCTGATTCTAACAGGTAAAAGGGGGGTTTCAGCCTGAGAGACTGACACAGGTTTGGTTGGTAACTACAATCAATTCAAGACACTTTAACCCATGCAAGTAAATTAACAGAAGATAAAAGAGCGGTCGAGCCTTAAGATAGAAATCTATATTAGACATCATTAATCCAATTAGAAGTTGGTTTGTTTATTCAGTGCAATGATTACTTATCTTGAAGAGGCATATCATTCTTAGACTTAGGCAGGACTTCATCCTAAGAACTAGACACATTAATTCTGTCACAATTAAAGCATCCGCATAAAGCATCCTTATTACTTGATTATAATCTATCTTAGGGATTAAAGCAATGGTAATCTTGTTAAACCCTAGCTCATAGAGACTTTACCCACTTACTGCTTAAAGGCAATTTATACACTAGTAGTCCACTTGTCCAACTATCTAATGGAATCAGAACATTATTTGTTGAATTATCTAGATTTCCTTACTAGTCAACATGTTCAATAAACCAAAGGCAGTTTTCGTTAACTAGTTAATCCAGAAGCGTATCCTTAGCACGATTTTAGAAGGACAATACTTGTGATCCTATGATTCTAGATGTATAAATTACTATATGGAGAGCTATCCTGGTATCTAGATTACTTGGTCCGTATCACTAGATCCAGGTGAATGATAGGTCGCATACAAAAGCACGTAAACATGTATAAATTAATAAACATAAACAAGCACGCAACGATAAATTAAGTAATCGAGATATAAACAAAACCTAACATTCAGATCTTCATAATAATGGCTAATACCCAAAGGTATTAACCTTCAACATCATAATTAATACAAGAGTAATTGTTTTAGCCAAGGTAAACTAACCGAGTTAACGAATGATACCAAAAACTGAACGATTACAAAAGTATAAGAAATTACACGCTGTCTTCTATGGATTGGAATGCATTGCAAGACCTCTTCTGCTCTTTTTCTCCTCTAAAAATTGACTTTTATGGTTTAGGTATCGAGAATATGATTTAGCACACTTAAAACTCATTTTTGAGTTTTGTATTTATAGGTTCTGGAAGTCGGTTCGATACGGCGTATCCAAGGGATTGGATACGGCGTATTGGAGTTTCTTAGAGTAGGGACCTTGTTTGATATCTTCCAGAATATTCACATACTATATCTTCAATACAGCGTATTGACTTCTTCTGGATACGGCGTATTGATCTTCATTCCTTTGTGATATTTGGTGAGTGCAGCATGGATACACCGTATCTTCCTTGATGGATACGGCGTATTGGTCTTTAGAATAGTAATCTTCAAAATGTCTTCATTTAAGCTCCAGAATGCGCGTATTTTGCTAATATTCACCATGTACTCCATAATTACTGCAATTCTCAAATATAAACGATTAAGTAACAATTTTTTGCAATAATTATATAAAATGGGTTAAATACATGGGATAAATGATGCTATAAAATAGACGTTATTTGATATTATCAAATATCCCCCCACTTGAATCCTACTTGTCCTCATGTAACCTTTAGAAGTCTATAAAAATGTATCCCTAAGGATATTTTCCATTAAAGCATTTATTTGATCTATTACAAGTACACAACCAAACACCTCATGTTGATCCCAATGAATAGATCTATAACTCCTTAGCTTGTAAGGTTTAGTATCCTTGGATAAATCCAAAGATACTATGAATGAAACTTTGATTGAATGATATAAACTATGCGGAATCTAGTTTATATCACTAAGAAGTATTCTCAGTGAAACAGTAAA
>BQNB010123401.1:0-20106 GCA_026074375.1 Tanacetum coccineum
GAACAGTCGCGAGAAGCTCTGCCCACGTTGTTCACAAAATTTTGACAAACCTCAAAAATAAATTTGTATATAAGAACATATATTTACTAAGCTATGGACTCTAGAGACGATCGAAAAGACCTTGAACTCTAAAGACATAGGAAGAGATGTTCTATAAGAACATACTTCCATTTTTTTGGACCAAAATAAAATACACCTCAGAGAACTTATCATTATACATGACTCATATCATCAGCAAAGGAATGCAACCATGCCAAAACAACAACATACAACTAGCATTTTTCTAAAAAATAACAAAAACATATATCCACATTGGGTTCTATAAAAATGTCATCTCACTAAACGAATTTCGATTTTATTACTTTTAAATGCAAAATAAGCCTTACACGGTCCAATGCAAACTGTAAATGAAAAACTTTTGGCAAAACTAAATATGTTGCATTTTAGATTTCACCTATCAAAATAAGATCACCTTTTGTACAAATTGTTTTTCGTTACATAAAAATTATAAATCAGAGACCAGCCGAATCATCATTTGGTCTCCTATATAATCAAACCAACTAAAAAACCTAAAGACCGCAACATGCATCACTACATCCAAAACAAATATACAAAACAATACAAAATAACAACATGCAACAACCTAAGCTTAAGAATCAACAGCAGACAGAAACATGCAATTACACTTTTTACACACAGCCATAATCACACCACTCATCGCTCCAACCAAAAGCCTTAAACAATTCTAACTTCAAATGGCCAAATTAAAAAACAAATGAAAAAATACAACATGCAACAACTGTAGCTCACGAATCAACATTTATGAAATGGCAAAATAAAAAATCCCCAATTTCACTACTCTCATCGACAAATCAAGCAAATAAATAAATAAATATCACTTACATGCACCCTCAAATGGTGTCGTTATATTGTTCTTCCTCAAATTGCCTCGTTTTAATGTTCTTTATTCAGATCAACTGATTCAACTGATTCTTCTGATGTGTGTATTTTTGTTTCGATGTGCGTGCGTGTGTATCAACTCTGTGTGTTTGTGTGTTATATTGTTTATCCCGCCTGAGTATATATTCACCAAAAACCATCAAAACGACGCCGTTTAGTTTAAACGGCGTAATAAACTAAATGGGTCATTCCAAAACGACCGTGTTTAACTCCTAAATGACGTCGTTTGAGCCCAAATCAGTCTTAAACGACGCAAGCCCATCCCCAAAAAGACTGTCGTTTTTGCACCTTAAAATGCAGTTGTTTCCTTTGCTATCGTATAATATGGTAATATGTATTAACCGCAATTTTCGACATAAAAAAAAGTTTGAGATAACATTTAACCAATGCTTTATGGGCAACAGTTAAAGAAACGAACACGAAGTAATACATCTACTAAATAACTCGATCAAACTCATAACGCAAAATTAATTTCATTGTTTTCATTAGGTTCAGGACACTATTTAATAAACTATACCAAGATTAATAAACTTGCTACCAAAGAAAGATGAGGCATAGTAGCGCTAATCCTGACTATAGCCAATCTTTCTCCTGCAACTTCCATGGAACATAGAGCTTAGCTAGATAGTCAAAATCGAAGGTTGTCAATGCCTGAAGTACCACCTTCTGCATCATTTTTAACATCAAATTCAACTCCTCAACCCAGAGAGCATGCTTCTTCACAAAATCCTCCAACAAATCCTCGGTGGTCTTAATATCTTCCTCGGTAATCAGCCACCTACACTCTTCAGGTATCTTATACTTATCCAAATCACTAGGCCTAAATCCTAACCACTTCAACTGCGGTGTAGTCAAAGCATAATCAAACAACACCTTTAAACCACTACAATCACTGTCCACAAGAGCAAACACACGCAGATTAAGCGCCATGATACATTTCCTCACAAATAAACTAGTGGCATGACCGGATTGCCCTTTCCCTGTTTTCATGTTTATGCATTTAAACCGATCATAATATTTACCCTTAGCTAAACTCATGTAAACAGCATCTTTTTCAACCAAAAGTATACAAGTCAGTGAATGGTTATTATTATTACGCGAAGAGATCTCGATTCTAGATATTGTTTTACCTTCAATACCAGCTTTCTTTTAATCGATAAGATCTCCATTATATTCGAAAGTGAGTTGACCTTTAACCAGTGGCGGTACCAAAGCGGGGGTAGTGTGGGTAGCTGCCCCTACAAACCTGCCAAACTTTTTTGGAAAAAAAAATTTAGAGGGTGTTTTTGTAATATTCTAAATCTGCCCCCTATCCCAATGTTAAAAACAAAGCGGCAATAGAGACAAGAAAAGGCGGTAACAGTTTCTTACTTTCGCACATCGTGTCTAAGTGGGTTTCGAGATTTAAGCGACAATCAAGCATTATAAACAACTGATCTACAGTTCATGATCAAAATTATTCGAAGAAGGTTACTCAAACTGAAAAGGTAAAAATTTCTAACTTGTGAATTTTAATGTTTATAAAATTGCATGTTTCTTTTCATGATTGTTGTTATTCAACATGAATTATGAGGATTTGATTTAATAATATTATGTTAATATGTTTGTGTAATTGTGTCAATTTCAAAATTTGTGATTGGATGTAATTGAGAGTTTAAGGCAGTATCCATTTAGCCAATTTAGGGGTTATTCTTATTTCTTAGTTGCCTACATAATTGAAAGTGAATGTTTGACAATTTCTTAATGATTGTTTCTTTTACATTGCAACACCCTAGATAGTTAGTTGGTGATAATGATTATTTGTTTTAAGTGGATGGTAACTTTGATATTAAGCTAGTTATATTGTCCAAAGTCAAATATGTATGTGCTTGATATTGTTAGTTATATCTAAAATTAAGTTGGTATTCTGTTTCCTCTCTATTCTGTAGATACACATACTTTTCCTTGATCATTTGAGTGAATGTGAACCTTAATTTGCTATGTTTGTAGAAAGATTATATGTATATTTAGAATAGAAGGCTGTTATACGCATAGATAAATAACTGAGAATGATTCCATGTTAGTAAAATTAGAGTTTAGTTTATTCTACTTATATATGATCTTGTTTTAAGTAGTATTGTAGTTTAACTATTTTAATGAGGATATTCTCTTCAAAGCTATTTGGATATTATCTTTACAATATCAGTAGTTTGTTTAGCAACAATAGTATTGTGATTCATTGAATTGGGCATTCTATTAATGAGTGAATATAAACAGGGGATATGGATAAATTTGTGATACGGACACCGAAGACTATTAAGCAAACACCAATTGTTGAGCCAAGTTCCAAAAGGGTTTGTCAAGAAACTAATCTTGATGATCTCCCTGCGGATCCCGGGACTCGTAAAAGAATTTCCAAGTACAATCTTAATGAACACGAGAATATTCGGAGAGAGTACTTGAAGAGGGGTCCATGTCAACCTCGTGGTCATACGTTCCCTCAAAAGATGATTGGTAAGATAAAGAGGAAGTTTAACCCAGGTTGGTTTGATCTATACAAACCGTGGTTGGAATACAGTGTGAAAAATGATGTTGTCTTTTGTTTATATTGTTACTTATGTGCCGATGATGGTGAGGAAAGTGATGACACTTCTTTCACAATTGGGGGTTTTAGTAACTGGAAAAAGCCAGAAAGATTGCTAGTTCATGTTGGGACATAGTGCTCATAATAAAGCACGAAGGGCTTGTGAAGACCTGATGAATTTTGAACAAGACATCGGGGTTTCTTTTTTTAAACAAGATACGGAAGTCTTATTACATCAAGGTTTGGTGTTTCGTGGTCATGACGAAACAAAAGAATCAAACAACCAAGGAAACTTCAAGGAGTTGCTAAAGTTTTTGGCAGACCATAATGAAGGAATAAGGAAGGTCGTCTTAGACCCGACTATGCACCAAAATGAAAAACGAGTGGTTGAACGACTCCTTGGTCACCTACATCGAGAAAGATGTATTTGAAAGTATTTCTGATGAAGTAGTTATGAACAACTTTCAAGCAATGAAGAATCATCATAGTCTCTTGCCTAAGAAATGATATGTTACTTTTATTTAGAACGACTATATGTCACTTTATTTTATCGCACTTGTGTTAGACGGTATTTAACCTTTTTGTCGCTTTTAAAATAATCTTATGCAACTGTTTGTTGCACTTCAGTATATGTTATGTAACTGATCCTGCACTTCAGTTTGTGATAATATATGATGCATGCTTTATTACTTTGAATTTGCCCCCTCAAATTTTTTTCTCTCGTACAGCCCCTGCCTTTAACCACTCCCTCTTTTTCACATGCATCATCATTCTGCATGCAACCTCCTAATATAGATGCAACGTCTTTTAACAACTACCGACTTGAGTTTGATTTTGGAAAGAGATGGAATATTCGTCAATGAGTGATCGAATTTGTTCTGCAAACATTGACTTGTTGGCATAAGACATGACACATGCATCAGCATTCTTCATGTAACCTCCTAATATAGATGCGACGTCTTTAAAAAAATGTCGAGTTCAGTTTGGTTTTGGAAACATATGGAATATTCATCAATGAGCAATAGTATATTCCTTTAATCTGCCTTTCTCTGTGTTGGATGTGAGGATACGATAGTATCATTCAGCGTATTCTGCCTGAAATCATATAGTATGGATCTGATTGTCCCATCACTAGACAGAGTAATTGCTTCATCGTCGTCTTCAACGTCTGGTCTCTGGCGTTTGGTATCAGACGTTATTGACGAAGAATAATTTGGATGTATCGATCGAGTTCGTATATTTTTATATTTATATATGAAAAAGAAGCTTCAACGATACGCGTGATGATACATGCCTTATATTAGAGTTGGGCAAAAAAACCGGTTTATGAACCGAACCGGAAAAAAAACCGAAACCGGTTTTTTTTAAAACCGGTTTGACCCAAATTGAACCGCCGGTTTATGAACCGGTTCATGTTTTTTAAATACCACCGGTTTGAAACCGGGTTGTGAACCGGTTTATAAACCGATTTGTGAACCGGTTTTTTTTAGAAAGGTTAACATGTGACATGTGATTTTCAGAGTGACAGTGTGTCATTGAATGACCACGTTTTTGTATTCTTTTTCTAACCAATTGCAGGCTAAGAAACTAAAGAAGTACTAGAGGGTACATGCCATATTTAATAACTATATTTCATACATTTAATACTAGATGTCATTTAATAAGTAGATGGTAGAAGGTATAGGCTAATATTAGATGGCATCACTCACCCGCCAAAAGTTTAATATAGACCCAACATTTGTCATAGACCCAATGAACCAGTCATAGCCACTCATTTTTTCATCAAAAATAAAAAAATTCACTTTCCACCTCTTTTTAAAAAAATAAATATCTCACACACCGTTAATCGTTACGCAAAACAAAACATACCATCGCGACGAGAATTAAATTATCGATTCGTATCGGTTCAAGATTTTGGATGGGAAAACCGGTTTAGAACCGAACCGGTTTTATCCAAAACCGGTTTACGAACCGGTTGACTAAAACCTGTTCGGTTAAAAAACCGGTTTTTTACACCTCTACCTTATATATCCCAATGGGCTTGGATATTTGTACGTGTCAATTACTAAAAGAGTTCAGAGAGGCCCAACCAATATAATTTGGGGTTTTGACAAGGAATCATGAAAGCTAAATAATTTGGGCTTGCAGGGTATCTGCGTTGTAGGATCCCGTCTAACACTTCATATGCCGAACCACACGGATCGAATCAAGAAAAATAAGAAAGAGAGGTAAAGGTTTAGAGAGAGAGATGAGAGAAAAAAAGAGAGAAAATTAGAAAAACGAGTATTTGAGTCTTAGTATTATTTTAGGAAAATATCTTATATATCTCCCTAAACGCGAGGGATTATTTATTAGATCGGGCTCGGTTTTGCTTGGGATTAAAACGATTAACATATTCAATATTAGATTTAACTATCGAGCCCGAATTCCGTATTATACTATTACAACATTAAATAATTAAAGGGACGAAGTCCATCGTAGAGTGACCGAGGCTTCCTTGTTCGACTCAATAAAATTGACGGCTAACTAAATCTCCTTCCAAAGTGAGGTCATGAACACCAACGGGAGTACGAGCTTCCTTTATTGACTCAATAAAATTGAGGCTAACAATCTCCCCGAAGGAGTTCATGATGGACACTCCTTCATGGATTATGAGTTTGCTTTTGTCGTTTAAGGTCGAGGTGTTCTTGGTCTTTGTCTTCGTTATATGTTGTGCTTGATTCATTCATGCTTTGCGATCTTGACTTTGAGCCTTTTTCATTGTCTTTATCGTCTTTGCCATCTTGCGATCTTGTGTCTTTTGTCCAACATGCTCATACTTTTCATCATCTTGAAAAGCTTTATTCAGGAGTTTGCGGAAGTCTTTGTCTTTAAATCTTGAGCTTTCTATGATAAGTATGTCTTCGAAGATTGAGCTTTTTTGACTGGGATTGAGGTTGTGTTTACCACCGTTTGACTGCAAAGTTTACTGTTTACGTGATAATACCTGAGAAAAAGTGATTTGAAAATCAATCGACGGTTGTCACTCGTTAAACGTGTTTTCTGTAAAACCATCGATTGGAGTGTCATGTTTTTTATTCAACATTCCATCAACTGTCAATTCTTTTACTGGCACCAATCGATATCCAGTTGTCACAAGTTTGATTCATATAGATCTCGCAAGTCAATACCAGAGTTGTTTGATGAGGCTCAAAGCAAGATTTTCCATCTTTCACTTGTGAATACATTAGTATCACTGGTATGTATCTAATCTTGAAGTTGTGTCCTCATCCACATTACTTGAGCACAACTTGCAGATAACGCCACATACTCTGCCTCTGCTGAATACATTTCAGTGCAGTTTTGTTTCTTTGACATCCTACTTACAAGTTTATCACCAAGGAACTGTATCCCTCTAAAAGTGCTTTTCTGAGTATCAAGGTATCCCGCATGATCAGCGTCTGAAAATGCTGTTAGTTCAAAGCCAAAATCCTTTGGATACCAGAGTCCCATGTTAACCTCCTTGAGGTGCTTTTGAGTTGGTCGTGCTTGATAACGTGCACAATAGCATACTGCTTGCACTAAGTCTGGTCTACTAGATGTCAAGTACATGAGTGACCCGATTTTACTACGATAATCAGATTGGTCTACGGGTTCTCCACTCAAATCTACATCTAGTTTTGGTTTAGTAGCCAATGGTGTACCAATGGAGTGACAATTGTCCATATTATGCTTTTTCAGAATTTCTAAAGCGTACTTGGCCTGATTGATAAAAATACCCTTTGGGGACTGGTGGATCTGAAGTCCTAAAAAGAATTTCATCTCCCCCATTAAGGACATTTCAAATCTACTGTGCATTAACTTTTCAAATCTTTTTGAATATTTATGGTTTGTAGATCCAAAAATTATGTCATCAACGTAAATTTGCACAAGTAGAATATCCTCCCCGTATTTTACCTTGAATAAAGTCGGGTCTATTGTACCTTTAGTAAAGCCTTTGGACATTAGGAAGTTTGATAGTTCATCGTACCAGGCTCTTGGAGCTTGTTTTAATCCATACAAAGCTTTCCTCAGAAGGTAGACTTTTTCTGGATGATCTGGATCAACGAACCCTTCTGGCTGAGCAACATAAACCTCCTCCTTCAGTGGACCATTAAGAAATGCCGTTTTTACGTCCATTTGATAGACTGGAAAAGACTTGTGTGCTGCGTGGGCAACAAAAATCCGAACTGCTTCCAAGCGAGCAACTGGAGCAAATGATTCTTCAAAATCAATACCCTCTTCCTGAGCATAACCTTTAGCAACAAGTCGCGCTTTGTTGCCGAATTACTGTCTGATTCTTCATCCTTTTTGTTCTTCCATAACACTTTAGCTTAATACCATCTGCCAAATGGTTTTTTTTTTTTTTTATCCTTGTTTTTTTTTTTTTTTTCTTTGTTTTTGTCGACTAGTTCCCAGACTTTTAGTCTGTCGAACTGATGAAGTTCATCCTGCATTGCTTCGATCCATGCCGAATCAGCCATTGCCTCCTTAATGTTCTTCGGTTCAACAATACTCACCGTGAGCGCGAACATACACATTTCAGGATCTGTGGCAAGCTGTCGTCTTGTTTGAACTGGCATGGTTGGATTTCCACGAACTTGTTCTAATGGATGATCTCTTGTCCATCGGTAATCATGACTTTGTGGTTGAAATGAATGCACATCGGTATTATCAATGTGTGGTGAGGAGAACTCACCAAATTCTTGTACCCGTGTACAAAAAAGGGATGATAAAATCATCTTCTTGATACGATGCATTCGGTGCTTGATTCATTGTTGTTTTTCCTCTAGCAGACCGTGTGTTGGATTGTAATAATCGTCAAGTAATGACTGAAGAGAAAATTCTAACCTTGTTGTAACGAAACTGTCTTTTCTTGTGTAGGAACAACATTTTGTCTTGGGTGGCTCGGGGTCAGAGTTGTCAATAATCTGACGCCTTTAGTCCTTGAGGGAAACCTGGACTGAAGAGACATTTTCAACAGAATATCTCTGTCGTTGTGGTGCGAGGTCCTGAACTGTTGTGATTCAGACATCATTTGTGATCATTTAGATTCAAAATTCCTTGAAGCCCTGTTTTTACGCACGATATATTCCTTTTTCGCAACCAAACTCTGAGTATTCCTTGTAGGATAGAACGATGTACCTGTACTTAGGAGAGTACCTAACTGACATTAAGAGCTTGTTCGCTTTCACATTGGTTAGGGATATCTGCATTTGAACCATTTGGGGGTTCACTTTCAACCTTTGTTGTGCTAGAGGCGAATGTCTTTCCTGTTGGAACCCATCTAAGACCAATTGTCTTGAAAATTCTACCCGTCGGTTTCCACCTAAGACAAGATCTAGGAGTCATTGTTTTCTTATGCACAACGGAAGTGTTTTTGATTGAAAACCTATGTCCTTTTGGGATCTGTCTTTTTGGTTTCGTTGCAACCCTTATTTGCTCTACGGGTTTGTTTCTGTTTGTTGTCTTATTGGATGGAACCTTAGCACGCGAGTTGACTTCTTTTAGGAATTTTATTACACAAGCGTCATGATTGGCATTAAAGACACATTTCTGACACGTCGAGCAAACAAAATGTTTGGAGTCAGAAAAATTTCTAGGGATCCTAGAGTGTTCATGTGTCTTTTTCTTAGCTTCCTCTAGGTAGTGATTATGAACAATGTCGTTTGAGCTATACCTAGATGAGCTTGGTGCAATCATGTGATGAGGTTTTGCAGGGGCAGATTCTCTTCTCTTAGGCAGATAATGTGTAGTGACTGGTTTTGACAAGTCGTTGTTCACATCAACTTGGGAGGCAAACCGTGGTTTTGAAATTCTAGGTCTTTCAGACTTAAACGCAGTCGGTTGTCTAACAACGGATTGGTTTTTGAGTGGTTGTCCAACCGGTTTTCCCAAGATTGATGGCTTTGCAAACTTAGTATTCACACTATTTCCTGTTAGTTTCCTTAACTCATTTTTTAATGCTGCAATTGCAAACCCCTTTTTCTGAATCTGAGCTAGTACATCAGCATTTTCATTAGACTTTTTGTTCAGTTGTGCCATTAAAGAGTCATTCTGGTCTTTGGTCTGAACTCGTGTCCTTTTGATAGAATCAAAAAGATCTTTGTAAGTCTGTTTCAAGTGCTCTTTTTCTTTATGTAACTGCTCATTCTCTGCGAGTAATTTAGCCACACTATGTTCCAATTCGATGTTTATTGTTTCAATTACATCGATGTCATGTTTAACCTTGGCTTCATTACTTTTTACTTTCGAAAATTGACCATGTTGCCCTTCTTTTAAAGCTTGATTTTGATATTTAAGTTCAAGATTAACACAATGTGCTTCCATTCTTAAAAAATCTTTTTGAAATTGGGCAACGGTCTTTTTGAGACGAATATTTTCAGATTCAAGAGATTGATTTGAAAATTCAGTTGTCTGGTTATCAGTTAATGTAGCAGGCAAAGGACATGTGTCATGACATTGTTCAGCATTCTGGTCAACCTCTCCTTCATTATTGAGTTCGGGTTGCTCAGTATGCTGTTGTCCTATAGCAAAGACATTGATTTCAGCAGTCGTTTGTACCTCAGCCATTGGCTCTTCATCATATATGGGTCTGATATCTGCATCATCAACATGTGCATCATTCCCTGATCTGCTGCTTGTATCCTGCTCTTTTGATTCTGTCCCATTGCTTTCAATGATAACTGAACTAGCATCCAATGCATTACTCGTATCAGTCTTTTCCTCTGTTGTCTGCATCAGTCTTTCATTCACCCTGCTTTCATACTCCATTTTATGTTGTGCTCTTTCACCAATCGACTTCTTAACAGATTCCATGTGTTGGATCAGTGTGTCACGGAATTCTGGAATATCGAGTCGAGTGTATTGTAGGAATTTGTTGCGTGTCATGTCAACATATTCATCATCCAAATAAAACCGTGACTTGATGAACATCTGAAACTGTGTCTGGAGTACTTTAAAAGCAGACATGGATCCAATCTCTTGAAATTCTTCGTTGTCAAGTTGCTTTTGTAGTTGATCCATGTACAGGAACATTGTGCCCGTGAAAGTCTCTAGATCTTGACCAAAGAGTGTTGCAAATGCGCGTTTGAATCCCTCCTCGGTTCGACTTCCTTTTAAGTCGTTGTTTGAAAGACACTTGAGGTGTGAATGAAGTTGTTGAAAAGATACCATGCAACTTTCTTTTGATTTGTCTTGAATTAGTTGCATTTGTTGTTTTTCCGAATCTGAACACGAAGATAAGGTATCTTTCTTTTCCATTTTATCGTGAATTATGAAGTGTAAAAGATTTGTTGGATCTTAAGTAGGTAAAGTGATTGTTGTTGTTGTGGAAAACTATTTTACGGGATTTTACAAGTCTTGACTAAACCGAGAAAATACAAGAGTATTTCGCGGGATTTTACTAAATCAAGAAAACCGTAAAAATAGAATTATTGTAGAAATCGTTGTTGTCGTTGAAGAACTTGAATTTTTTTTTGTAAACGATTTGTGAGCTAAAACGATGAACGGTGCACGAATTTTGAGCTTGAAATGATTAATGGTTGATGAAAACTCAATTACGGACAAACGATGTAATGTTGTTTTAACAATAAGGATTATAAAACAAACAAAGGACGAAGTCTGAATTGGGTTTGAAGTTCAGGGACCAATCTTGTCACTCTTGAAATTTAGGTAATTAATAAGATATTTCCCTCCAATTTGTTATCTTCTTTTCGTGTTGAAAACTGTAGAAATAAGAACGATTATGGATTTGATATTATGAACCGGTACGGTTATCGTCGGTGAAATCCGAATATACCACGTTGATCGAAAAGATGTCACGATCACGATGGTATAAGTCTTAAGTCCTGTAGATTAACGACACTCGAAACCGAAAACCGAAAACACTTAAACGAGTATAGAAAATTACACTCGTTCGGCACTTTCAATATCACACTCGTTCGGTTCTTTCAAGATTACACTCGTTCGGTTCAAGTAGAAGAAACTCGTTCGGTCCTTGAGTTTTTCACTCGTTCGGCTCTCGTTTTGTTTTTCTACTCGTTCGGTGGTCAAGAGTTTTACTCGTTCGGTGGACAAGTATTTTGCTTGTTCGGTCCTTTGGAATGGCACTCGTTCGGTTCAACTAAAGAAACACTCGTTCGGTCCTTGAGTTTTCACTCGTTCGGCTCAAAAAATTTCCACTCGTTCGGTTCTCACGACGTAACTCGTTCGGTTGTCATGTTTTTCCACTTTTTTCGTTCTTCTCTGCTTGTCACTCGAGTATCACTTTAAATAACCCAATGAAGCCGAGAGATTGTGAGCTCTAATTTGGCGTTTCCAACAACAAAATGAGCCACGAAAAAAGTATGGTTGCCGAGTGATAAAGCAACCCAATCTGCTAACCCTAAAGTTTGAAAATAAGGCTTGTATATTCACACCGTCACCAAAACAAGAAACACACCCTTTTGTCGCACTATTATGTTAATTCAAGAACACACACATTATAGGTTTAGTAAAATATATGCACTTTTTTTGTTTGAATTTCCAACACAAAAAGAAATCAAACAATAATAAAAAAATGAACATTTAAAAAAATAAGCCGAATTTTAATAAGCTCAATAAGTCACCACAACAAAAAAACTAAACCCACCCCGTGGCGACTGATACCAATTGTAGGTTCCTGATTAACACTTCATAAACAGGAATCGAAACAAGAAAGTAGAGAGAGAGAGGATCGAAAAGAGAGAGAGATGAGAGAGAGTTGAGAGAGAAAAGAAATTAGATTTAGAAAATAAAAACTAGATTTTCTAAAAAGAAAATATCTATATATATATGAGATATTTTCTAAAAAGAAAATATCTAAATATATATATACCCCTACACATTTAATGTGACGCGCGAGATATTTAACTAGGACCCGGGCTCGGGTTTTGCTTGGGATTAAACCCGAAACATATACAATATTAGATTATACAATCAACGACCTGATTCCCTGATAAATATTTTATTAACAAGAACGTTAACTAATTAAAAACCGAAGGCGCTCCATCTTAATAGAAGAGTGACTACTGAGGCTTTTTGTTCGAGGGAGCTCAATAGAATATGAGGCTAACAAAAAATTTCATACCCTGACACATAACATGCTGTTATTACAATACTAGTTATTGTACAAATAGAATAATATATTACACATAATATTGACCTTTTGAATGGGATGACGATGTCATTCCGTTCTCTGAAGAAGTCTGTAGTCAATATCACGAACTCTTCCACCAACAAAGCATTCTAAATTCTGGAAGATCCTTCTCGTCTTCAGCCGCCTTTCAATAGCCACCATGAACTCTTTGCTCCTCGTCACGTCCTTCTGAGTCCAAAACCTCGTATTCATTCCCGGATTGAATCTCTTAATCTGGTATTCTTTAACTTTGTAATCCAGTGCTTCCAGAATACGTGACAGTGTCCCATCACTAAACTTGTAGATTTCATTATACCGCATGATCTTTCGTTCCTTGGAGTTGACCAGGAACACAACAGCTCATGGAGACTCAATGATGGTGTAATCATGATTAAACTCATATCCTGTAGCGTCCCATCCTGGTTTGGTGAGGTTCAGTTGCTTCTGGTAGCTTTCAATACCAAGTTGAAAGTCTTCAACCCGTTGACGAATCACCAAGTTGCGGGTCCAGAGCTTGACATCAGTGGATAGCATGCGTTTTTCAGAACCAGGAAGATGATCGAGATGACCCTGTAGAAGAAGTATATTCAGATCTTCAAAGTCGCTTGGATACAGGTTCTTGAAATCTTTTTTTATGCAATGTGTGCTCATAGCGAGTCAGGCCATGCGGAGGACAATCTCACTTAAGTAGTGCACATGGCCATAACGTGGGAATAACTCTTTGATTCAGATGACGCTAAGGATCCGCATGGTTGATCTGACTTCTTTTCGACGAGATGGAGCATCATGTTTGTTCCAATGGATAACTTCTGACATATTAAACTCTCTCCATTGTGTGATAGAACGCATATTTGGCACTAATATCGTAGGAGGCACACATCTTCAATCCCACATTTGATCCGGCAGAGAAGTTTCAAAGGCCAAGTCAGGGATACGAGCCGCTTTCATATCATGGAGATTGATATGGCTTAGACAGCATCCGGTCTTGTTGGGTTAGGCCGTAACTCAAGTACTACCAAGTCTTTTTTTGAAAAGAATTGAGTTAGGATGGTTAGGTTACGATCTGTAGGACCACCAAGAGGAAGAGACAGTTACTTGATAATCTGACTTGATTGGGCCTACAGGATTCTCTAGTCTATACTGATCTGTAAGAGCAGTGACTTGTGACACTCCTGCCATATGGAACAGAAGGTGAAATAGACATCTTGGAGAACGGTTTATGACAAACTTCATAAGCCTGCCCTTCGAGATCTGGGGCTTAGTGTAATGCAGGGGGTCTTGTTTCACTTACGGCAGTAACCAGAATTCCATGAAAGTTGTCATGTCTCCATCTTTTCAAGTAGTTGTGTTCAACAGGTGGGGTCACCTATGTGAGATACTAAATAGCTTGCAGCCCATCTATCACTACATCTAACGTATTTGGATGGAAGGAATAGATCTAAGTTAGGTTTATAAGGGGTTGCAAGGCCTATCTTTCTTCTGGAAGTGGTTTCGCGCGCAATCTTTTCTTGAGTCCTTGTGAATGATTATATTTCGTTTTCGGAGTTCTTTCATCCATCAGACTAATTAACCCCTGGCTCTCCCCGAAATAGCAAATATCCTGCATCATAGATCTGTATAGGAGAATCCTCTTGACCTCCAGTGATTAAGCAATGAGACTCAATGAGTGTCAGTTGTAGTCCAAAGTCCCCACACACCCCCCCCCCCCCATAATGTTGAGGCAGGTCTGCGTGACTTGGACTGAGCTTGAAGAGCTTGACCCCCTTGTTATTGAGAAGACCCCGATGTACCTGAGGACGTATTAGGAGGAGGTGGGGGCAACTGAGACAAACCCGAGCCACCAGAAGTGCCTAGAGCACCAGAACCACCTGCTGGAGGTGGTGAAGGAGGTGGCTGTGACGGTGGAGAGCCAGATGCTATTCTTGGAGCTGCATGTTTCTTTCTTTTCTTAAGCTAGCTTCATCTAGGATCTTATGGCAAGATGGTCTGAATAGATCTATTAGGCTCCAAAGACTTCCTGCAGAGCAACAAACAAGTTTCATTAATGGTCTTCATATGGGACTTAAAGGACCCAGTCTTCATACATGCACGTGAAAGGGCAAAGCTTCATATCAACTACTCGTGCATAGTCACTAAAGCTAGTTACTTAAAAAAAGAAAGGGCTTTGTTGTGCATTTCCCAGTCAACCGCATCAGTGACAACTTCATCTACTGTTTGGCTCACCTTGTGTGGAATATCAAGTTGTTCCAATGCGTACAGCCTGGACCCATGTTTGTCCAACCTTTCCTCCAAGCTTTGATAGTTTTGCATCAATCTGTGGCATAAGTCGTTCAAGCTCACCAATGCGATTAATGATGATTGGATCTGCTATTCTTTGTTGTGGTTGAGGTGGTGGAGGTTGAACTGATGTTGTTGTTGCTGTTGTTGTAGTTGTTGAAGTTTGAATTGGTGCATGAATCGTTGAAGAGGCTGGTTAAGACACTGTCATTAGAGGGACATAAGAAGTGTCCTGATGAATAGGAATAAAATCGACAAGTGGTTCAATCCAGCGAGTTGTTAGGGCAGTTTTTTAGGGAGAAACTATTGACTGAGTTTTTGGAAACTTTGACCAAGGAAACTCGTTGGACCCTTAAATACTTTTAAAGTATCACAAGTTGGCAGTTTTTGGTCCCTGTACTTCCTAAGTCCTTCTCATTCAAGTATAATGTATTTATAAGGTTAAATCAAGTCTCAGAATTGGCAAAACTGGTCCTTATAGTGGTATAAGCCTAGGAAACATTTAGCAAATTACACATAAGTCCCTATACTCACACAATATTGACAATTTTGACCCTTTGAGTTAAAATAAATTTAACTCCTCATCAAATTGTAACCCCGTTAAATACCAACACCTTTAATCAATGAATTATTTTAAAATGCCCGATCAGTGACATAAATTTGAAAACACTCTCCCCCTCAATCAATGACCCGTTTTCTATTTAAAGAGCTGTAGACGTTGATTGAGTGTCAAAATTTTGAGAAATGCAAGACCGATTGATTTTCAAAGAACACATTTCCACCACTTACGACACAAATAATGTCCTGAAGAATCATAGACGGAAAATCATTTGTATAAACAGAAGACTTCTCTTCCTGATCAAGAAATAATGCACTGAAGCGTACATTAGATCGAGGGTGCACGGATATAAAGTAATCGATGCCTGGGAGAACTTAATCACCCGTTGTTAGGAACAGTCATCTTTTTGGCGACATGTTTTCCTTATTTTGAGAGCCGGGTTGCAAATTAGAAATAATAGCAAGCCATAAAGACATGTTTTGAAAAGATTTGAACTTCTGTTCGAGCTTCATTTAAAGACCCGTGTCATTATTGAATGACATTTCTAGGACCATAAATGTTATCGATAAACGGAAGACATGTCTTGAAAAACTATTTTTGGTATTTTCTATTTTCTGATTTTTTATGGAATTTTTTTTTTTGGTTTTATATTTTTGTGTTTTCTTTTTGAGTTTGAATATGTACATATTTACATAGGATATATGAAGTAAATCCGTTACTCATCCTTATCATCCTGAAGACGTTTAAGTGTCTCTGGCGTCATACTTTTCATGCCAAGCCGTGGGAGAATGAATTGAATCGTTGCTTGTGCAGTGCTTAGTGATATGTTCGCAGTTGATACTTCTGTCCTCACAATATACAACCAAACCACTACCTTTTCCACTTGTTTCTCTAATGAAATGAGTCGGTGTGCAATGTATTTAGACTGGAGTGCGGCAACGTTGTTGCAGCAGAGAGCTATGGCACTCTTGTTGTCACAATACAGAGGGACATGATTGTATGCAAAGCCATAATCCGATAGTTGAGACCTTATCCATAGAATTTGGGCACAACATCCAGACATGGCGATGTATTCAGCCTTTGTAGAAGAGATGGACCATGTCTTTGCTTCTTTGACAACCCGTACTCACATATCCCCAAGGACATTGAGCACTGCCTAGATGGTCTTCTTCGGAGTGTCTTGACCAATGCCATGATCTACATTGGCGTTGCGGTTAGTGCCATGGCGGTGTCTTTGGATCCAAAGACCCATGTGATGGTTCCTTGAATCTACCGAAAGACCCTGTTTAACTGGTTTTAGGTGCTTTTTTAGTAGGCTTAGGGATGATATCTATCGACTTGCACATAGCAACACGAGGTTAGGTCTATGGCTGTGAGATTAATCAGGATTCAACCATACCCCGATATCACGTTTGGCCAACGGGCTACCTGAGAGGTCCTCTATCCCGTTTTCTCTGCTCCACCATGGGAGTGTCAACAGGGTCACTATTATGAAGATCAAATTTCTTTAGAATCTCTTTAGCATATTTAGATTGATTAATAAAGATGCCTCTGGGACTTTGAGAAATCTGTAGACCTAAGAAAAATGATATTTGACCCATCATCAACATTTGAAATTTAGAACTCATTTCATTAGAAAAACGGTAACAATCGCGAGGGTCAGTCGAGGCAAATATGATATCATCAACATATATTTGAACATGAAGAGTGTGTTTTCCTGTGGTCCAAATGAATAATGTGGGATCAACTACACCCTTGGAGAATCCTTGGCCAAAGAAAATTTCGACAAAAAGGGGGGGGTTATGTCATACCATGCCCGGGTGCCTGCTTAACCGTAAACGAGCTTTCTTCAGATCGGTAGTCATGATGTGGGGATCTGGGTCAAATAAGCCTTCAGGGTTGGCATACATAGACTTCTTCTTTAACTCTGCCATTTAGAAATGTAGTTTTCACGTCCATTTGATAAACTGTCATGTTTTTGCTGGCAGCATTGGCAAGAAATATTTTGATAGCTTCAAGTCTGGCGACCGGGGCAAAGGATTCTTCAAAATCAAGACCTTCTTCTTGACAATATCCTTTTGCTACAAGACGTGCCTTGTTTTTCAACACTTACATTACTCGTCAAGTTTCCCTATAGGATCCCATTGCAGAGCAATATTTTGGCACAGTCAGGAGGCGGCATAGTTCCCATCGTCCAATCAATCAAATCAAGGATTTCATACCTGGTTGCTTGAAACCAACAATCTTTAGTGGCAGCAGATTGGAAGTTTTTTGGTTCGATTTTTGACAGCACAGAATTGTAGTAGCACCACAAGGCATCTGTAGCAAGCTGTTTCCTGGTGGATACTGGTCGAGAAGGATTTCCAATATTATTATCAATAGGGTGAGAGTCGGTCCACTTACGGAGATGTTCATGAGGTTGAGTGGAGTTGTTTGGTTTAGCTATCGAAATTTCCCCTGATGATGATGCTTCAGAGCTCGAATCTGGAGCAAAAGTGTTAACAAAGGGTGCGAGATCAGCTGGAGCAAACAGATTTATTTCAATAGATTATTCAGCTACAACACCATAATGCACATTAGAAGATTGATGATCCGAAGATGATGGCGAATGACTTTCCGATGGTGCCTCTTGATCAATGAGGATAGATACTGATGGACCGGCAGGGTTGACTGGAGCTTGAGCTGCAAGAGCAGGGGGTACCAGACGAATCAACCTGAAGTCTTAAAATATTCATCAAATATAGGCTGGAACAAAATCTCTAGTTCCTTATTGGTAGGAGGTACATAAGGTGCTGCAGGAGGAGGATTAGGTACGAGTCCTGAACTGATAGGTCCAAGCGTCAAAAGGATAGGTGCGGGTCCTGGACTGAAGTGTATAGGATCTATTTTCCCAGTCAGCTCATTGAATGTAACATGAATAGTTTCCATGATTTGTCAGGTGCGTTTGTTGTAGATTCGGTAACCTTCCTGTTTGGTGCGTAACGACAAGACCAATGTCTGCTTTAGGCTTTTCCAATTTACAAGATATATTACTATCGTTTGGTGGGTAGCAGAGAGCCCTAAAAAACCGAAGAAATGAAAGATCTGGTTTCTCGTCATGCACAAGTTCATTATGGGGTTTTATCGTGAAGAGTATGTATAAGGGATCAGTTTTGGGTGTAACAGGCAGTAGCAACAGCTTCTGCCCAAAGAAATAATGGAGCCTTAGAGAAGATCAGCATAGTCCTAGCAGCTTCAACAAGAGTGCGGTTCCGTCGTTCAACAACGCCATTTTGCTGAGGAGTTCTCAGAACGGTCTTCTCGTGGGTAATGCCAACGCTTTCATAGTAATCAAAACAATTCTTTATTAACGACTTCAGTTGCCATTATCAGTCCGCAAAACCGACAGTTTTGTTGAGACCGATGGAAGTTGTTTTCATAGTTGATTACGCAAAGCGGGAGTCTCGTCCTTTGATCTCAAAAACTTCACCCATGTAAACCTGGAGTAGTCGTCAACGATAACTAGAATGTATTTCTTCCCGTTAATACTCTGCACTCTCAGCGGTCCGCATAAATCCATGTGAAGGGTGTGTAAAACTTCCATAATGGTGTTAATCATCTTGGGTTTGTGGGTAGCTTTTCTGCTCCTTTTTCCAAAGTTGGCCTAGCACACAATGAACATTTTCAAACTTCAAAGAGGTCAGCCTTAAAAGATTCTATACGAGACAAATATGGAGGGTGCCAAAGTTTAAGTGATTCAGGCGGCGATGCCATAACCAAGATTTGTTCTTGGAGCTTTAGCCCGTAAGCACAGGGAGTGGTACCTCATCATGTCTTCTCAAAGACATGGTGTATAAGTTCGTTGCCATGACTTTTTAATAAGGTAACCACATCTAAGTTAGACGCAAAATGAGTGCTTTCTGAAGGCACCTTCTAAGATCTGAATCACCAAAATTGACTGACAGACTAAAAGGTTAGTCCAATTTCTATAGTATACCTGAAAATTACATGTCACCAATGAAATAATCCCATAACCATAATTGCACCACAAATGGTGTATCTGAAATTCGAACGTCTCAATAAACCTTTTTCACAACATTCTGAAGCATGAGCCGATTCCAGTCATATGTTGACAGCTAGTCCAAATAACAGAGAACGATTGTACGGACCACCTGCATTTAAACAAAGGCGAAAATGGAGATTTGGATACATTGGATCCCCAATTGCAATTGGGGTCCGGTTGGTTAGTGCACGCAAGATTATATGCTACAGGGGCAATAGTTTCTTGTGGATCCGCTGGCATACAGTCACTCTTAAGAGTAGTAGACCTAACTAAATGGCACTGTCTTCCTAACAGGAGAAGTCTACCAGTGGGCTTCCATTGTTTTATAGGCAAGACCTTAGGTGGAGTATTCCTAGTTAAAGGACACTGATCTCCTAAAGGTAATAGTTTGCCAGTGGGTCACCATTGATGACCGATAGTGGTAAACAATTTCCCTGTGGCCTTCCAAACTTGCTTAACCTGCCACACTTTAGTGGTAGGGGATTGATTCATAAACATCTCAGAATGCACAACACATTGATCATGATTAA
>BQNB010123403.1:0-20105 GCA_026074375.1 Tanacetum coccineum
TAAGATGCTAATATCCGATATCCAGCAGATTGAGGAAACGGTTTAGCAGTTGAAAGAAGAGACTCTAGCAGAGCATCAAAACTCATGTTTGTCACAGTGAAGAGACTTAAGACGAGATGTCATATATATGAAGAATCAATTTAAAGCATGTTTTATATGTAAACTTTTTACACAAAGTGAGGCAGATGACCCAAGATTCGAGAGCAAGCTAGCCAATGAAGGCAACTAGCGAATTTTCTTGAGACATGTTTGATTTTTGAAGCTCCACTTTTTTAGAAGTTTTCACAATGGGCTTTAAGCATGACCTTCTGGCAGAGACTGGAAAAAAACAACAAACATCCAGATGCCGATTAGTTTAGCCAGCTACTATAACTGTGATAAATACAGTATATGCAAAAAACACGTTTACATGATCTTAGTGAGAAAACACGTACCTACTATACAGAAGCATATAGGCTCCCTGCGAGAGCACTTCATCCAATTCAACTCTACCCACCTGCAAGATATTGTGAGTTTAGAAACGAGTGTAAAGCCAGCTGAATGCTTGCATTGAATTTAAATAGAAGTTGGGTGATTATTAGGTAGCATTTGGTTTGCACCAAGGAGTCACAAGTGTGGGTTTTGAGAAGTGATAGGAATGGGAATGGGTTTCTAAACCCCATTTTGGGTATGATGTATGCCTAATTTTACGGGTATGAAATGCATTTTTTCAAACCCATACAAATCCAAACACTATCAAACCGTGTACACCCTCAGTAATGCAAAAAAATCCATAAAGAAATGCAAGGATTCAGAAAAAGCCCTACTTTTCCCATAATCAGATGCCTCTTATGATAATTCCAAAATAACATAACAGAAACCTCAAAAATCTGGATTTAAATATATGTGCGAGTAGACACTATCGGTATAAACATCTAAGATAAGCCTAGAAGTTATTCTTTATACTTAGTTAAGTACAGAGTTTAACACAAACAGACATGTTAAAACATACACACAGAGGAGACTCTACCTTGCAGTCATCAATTCGATACCAATTTCCAAAGAAGTCCTTCATGTAACAAATGTAATGACCAAAATATGATGCATTCAGCATGTCCACATGAACAACAACTCCATATAGCATGTACTTATCATTGTCATCTGCATTTTCACTCATGTAAGGACTGACATCTAGAGTCTCGGGAAATGCTACCCTCTTATTAAGTTTTCTGAATCTCCCACTCTGTACACAAAATAAAAATACCAAGAATCGCCAATTAACAATTACAAACATCAATTAATAAGATGACAAATTGTATACAGAAGTAAAATGATTGATTGCACGAACCTAAAACCTCTTTAACGCAATTTTGAGAATATTTGGAGCCATGTTGATGTTTAGCCGCTTCCATGTTAATACATAGTCGTTACACATGTGCATAAATAGTCCAGACAGTAGTAAGCTGACAATTCTAGCAAAATGAGCAAAAGTAAAAAACACGATTTATTGTTGATAGATAAACAGATAACTTTAACAAGGCATTAAGAAGTTGAGCAACCATCTCAGTTATATAAAGCATGCAAAATCAAAACAAAGCAACGTAAAAAGAGGATCATTCTGTCAGATTGGTGGAGCATAAATGACTCAATAAAAAAACTTCATTATTTGCAGCCAGTATACTTCAGTTACCTACATCTCTTATAAGAAAAGGGCATATACCATACATTCATCTCTAAAATTCTACCACCATCTGATAAATTCAATCTTCCACATACCCCGCCAATATTCTTTCTTCTTTTGTAAAAAAATTGTTTTATTTCATTCTTTATCTTTTTTCCATTAAAGACACATAAGAAAGTCAATGGAAAACTCCCCATTGACTTAACCTCAAATGAGTTTATATTGATATGAACCAAATGGAAACCACAGAAGGCCATTAATTGTCGCAATATGCAGATTTGCATAATTTTAACCTAAAAACCATTTCTAACATAATCATATCATACCTAATAGTTACTTATGACATTAGATTTTTGTTAGTTTTATTTTCTGTGATAATATGAGTGGTGCTTGTGAATCATCCATTCACCTTCTACGTGTGATACCAAGATACCAGGTTGCTTCAATCTTGACTAAAACCATTTCATGGGTTTAGGTTATCCTTTATAAGTAAGTTAGTCAAAGAAATTCATAATGATTTAAGACTATAGATCATGAACCCATATGAACAACGGTTGTGGTTGAAATTAGAGATCAAAATAAGTTTACTTTTTGACAGATTATGGAAAGCATACCACTGCTTTGAATTATAAATTAAATGTCAAATAAGTTTACTTTTCGACAGATTATGGAAAGCATACCACTGCTTTAAGGTCTCATGATGGCAACGACAATGTACAAAAGCCCACATTCAGCCATCTTGACTTCCTTGATAAAATTATCAACACCTTCGGCATTGAATGTGTTGTCTCCTTCTATAAGGTGGGTGGAGCAGCAACCTGCTTCTTTATCTAAAAAACAACAGATGAATCAGTTTTCACATGACCGGGTCAACATTTCACAAGAGTTGCTAAACAGACATAAAGACCCAATCAAGAAATTGAAGATACAATGTATAAATTTAACCATGATATAAGTAAACATAAAAAGACATTAACATCCAAGAAGAATCAATTTCACCATAAATCAAACCCAATAATCAATTAAAAACTAAATAAAAATAAAGCTAAAAACGACCTTTAATGGCGGATTGGTGCTTAAACTCGACTTTTGAATATTAGACATGAGTAAATCACACCTAATTCGAGTTCATGACATAACTGATCTTGAACAATGTTTCCATATGTGGTGAATTTGGTATGGACTCGTGAAGGATAAGCACAAATCATAAAGTTTGATGTCTCTATCTCTGGGAGTGAACAAAAAAAAGAGAGGGGCGGTAGGAATTAGAGGGGAGAAGTACTAGGGTTTTGATTTTGGTAGAAAGAGAGGCGGGATACTTGGAAAGCACATGGCACCGAGAGGGCATCCGCGCGATGAAAAGCATGTTGATACGCAGCATGTGAGAGAAAGACCGAGCGAACTGTACATATGCTGCGAAGTAGAGTATCTTCTAGGTGGATATAAGATACGCACACCCACAGGCAGGCCACGATTCTCATCAGCGTCGGAAAACTACACAGCACTACATCTTGGCGCACAACCCGGCGATCTCCCGAACGACCTATCCATACATTTCAGCCGCACCAAGATCCTCCCAAGCCCTAAGTTAAAGAAGATCCTACAATTTCCTCTGACTCCACACCCACCCCAATAATATAAACACGTATACCCGACCCCTACTCACTCAACTCCCGCCCACGCCCAAGGATCTGAAATTTTCAGATTTTATGCATAAGTTAAAGAGTTAAATTTCACTTCCAATAAAAAGAGACATATATGAGCAATTAAAAAATTAGTGTTAATGTAATTTTTATACTTCTTATTAGGGGTGAGCAAAACGGACCGAGAAACCGGCCAGAACGTCCATAATTTTCCTTATTTCTGGTCCTTGGTCCTGTTCGGTATTTAAAAAACCCGTCAATTAAGCCTTATTGGACCAGATCGGACCAGACTGAAGACCGACCGGACCACTTCGGTTGGGTCTTTGGTCCTGTGATTTGGTCAAAGTCGGTTTCGGTCCGGTCCAGTTTTGGTCGGTCCGGCCCGATTTCCAGACCGTGAGCACCCCTACTTCTTATCATAAAAGACTATAACCTTATATAAAAAATGTAAGGGATAAGGGACTTGAAATATCTTATAGAACGGCTTAGACGGTTTCCATACGTCGTTGATGAGGTGCAAAATATGAGTATTGCGTTTAGGGGTCAGGTTAGGTGGCGCCGTCACAACTCCAAGGTGACGTTGTTGCAGCGTATAACCTGACACTGTCACATGAAGTGGGTGGAAGAAACCATAAATCGATGACGGTGAGTTGATGACATCACAACCAAAGGCTATTTCATTCTTCATCATGAGGGATGTGAATCCACCTGTTTAACCACTCATACCATCTAGGGCTTGCACTTTAGGTGAGTATTCTCGTCCTAGCGATAAGGGTATTTGACATCATATGGGCCATGTGCATTAGGTTATCACTGGTCACATTCATTAATGGGTATTTGAAATCATATGGGTCATATGCATTGGGTTGTAGTGGCTTATAGTGTCATGTTACGGCACATCCATGACTGGTGACAATGGGTAATTAACATGGGTCATGGGTCATGTGCATTAGGTTATAACTAGTCACATTAATTAATTGGTATTTAACATCATATGGGTCATATGCATAGGGTTGTAGTGGCTTATAGTGTCATGTTACGACCCATACATGATTGGTGACAATGGGTACTTAACATGGGTCATGGGTCATGTGCATTGGGTTGTAGTGGCTTATAGTGTCATGGACCCATGCATTACTGGTGATAATGGCTATATCACATGGGTCATGGGTAATGTGCATTAGGTTATCATTAGTCACATTAATTTAACCCTAATCGTAACCAATAACATATATCCTTTAACCCGTAATAGTTGACTAACACGTGTAAAGCGGTCGGTAATAAATTATCGTTTAGAGATAGAATTACTTTAGGAAAAGTAATAACTATTAGTCCAGGGTCGTATCCTCGAAGAGAGTTGAATAGAGATTTACCATTTAGCTTTATAAAATCTAATTAAGCTCTAATGAAAATGTCTAGCTTATTTAACCCTTAAACTCCACGCCTTAGAGTACGGCTGAGCATACGGGCCGTTCGACCATACCGGACCGAAAAACCAGACCGAATTGGATTGACCTGACCGGACCGAACGTATTTTGGTCTGGTCCTAGGTCCGGCATTTTAGACCAATTCGGTCTTCGGTCCGGTCTGGTCCAGTCGGTCTTACCAAAAATCTTAACATTATGCCTTGTAGGACCGGACCAGAACGAACCGAATCGGACCGTACCATTTTGGTCTGGTCCCCGGTCTGGCGTTTTAGACCAATTCGGTCTCGGTCCGGTCCGGTCTGGTTTTGGACCGATGCTCACCCCTACCTTAGAGAAAGTGAAGTGAGACAAACATAAAACTGAGAAAAATAATTAAGCATTAATAATAAGAAAATAAAGCTAGCTAATATAAGCAAATCACAAAACTACTATTTTTATTATTAAAATTGGTAATAACTTTTAAATAAACTTAAACTATATTTAATAATGAAAAATTTTATTAAAAAACTTTAGCTTAAAAATAAGCTGCACCGAAAAACCTTTAAACCAAATAAGCTACAACTAATTTAGTTTTGCTAAATTCAAAATTTTAAAAGTGAAACAAGTTGAAAATAAGCAGAGGGAGAAAAAGCCAAGGTTTAATAAGCAGTTTCTATAAGCACTCTTTAAACTACTAGCCAAAAACAATTAAGCTTAAACTTCTATATTAAAAAGGAAATGCATAACATTAACGAATAGGTTTACTCAGGCAAGATGTAACTCCGCTTGACTCTTCCGTAAGGGGGGGTCCGGGTTTCGATTCTCGCTGGGATGTAACATCCTTTTTTATTTTCTTGTTTTTATTTTTTAAAACCTAAAAGTAGTTTAGGCTTAATAACGTGACCATATGTACCAGTTTTTTGCTACACTTAAATAATGTGTGACAAAACTTGAGTTTATAATTTAGACACATAAACAAATACTTCATGTGACCATATATGACATTATGAATTTAGACACACAAACACTCAATGTGACTAATATGAAATTTATGATAACTCGCTTTTACATTTTTGTCCTAAATAAAAGCCACAATGAATACTCACGATGATGACGTTATGAATATATTTGGGTCACATATAAACACCTTAAATGTGGCCATAAACATATTTAGTCACAATATTTGTGATATGCTGGTGCCTATTGTAAAGGCATATAATCACATATCTTCTAGAAGTAAATGTGACTATACATATTAGCTTTTGGCAAGCAACACAAACTAAAACTGTTAAACCACACATATTAAGTTACATGACCATATGTACTGGATTTTGGCTACACTTAAATAATGTGTGACAAAACTTGAGTCCATGATTTAGACACATAAAACAAACACTTCATGTGACCATATATGACATTATGAATTTAGACATACAAACACTCAATGTGACTAATATAAATTTTAAGTGATAACCGATTTCCACCTTTTGCTCTAAAATAATAGCATAATGAATACTTCATGATGTGACTGTTATGAATATATTAGTCACATATAATCACCTTAAAATGTGGCCAATAAACCATAAATTAGTCCACACATTATGATGATATGTTGTGATATTTGTAAAGGCATATAGTCACATGATCGTGCTAGAAGTAAATGTGACTATACACATTAGCTTTTGGCAAGCTAACACAAACTAAACTTTAAACACACATATTAAGTTACGTGACCATAGAAACTAAGATTTTCGCTACACTTAATTACAGTTGAACAAAATGTTTTAGGTGTGTACCATATATGGCATTTTTGGTCTCAAGAGTTCAGTGTATGACATATAATTGTCACATTTTAAATGTATAACGGAGAGACTAATGCTCAAACTTAACTTTTATTTTCACGCATTCCAAATTCATAAGTGCTAAATAATTAGCAAAAAGATGCATCACCCTTAAATCATGTGGACAAAACTTTGACTTAGATTTAGAGACACATAAAAAAATTACTTCATGTGACCATATATATGCCACTGGACAATTGGTTTCCAGGGGTGTGACATAAATTTGTCACTATTTATATGTAATTATCGCGACTAAGCTTTTAGCTTACTTGTATTTTCACGCGTTCCAAATTCAATGTTGCTAAAATAATATATAAAAATATTACTCAGTAACACTTTACCACATAATGTTTCGAAATGTGTGGCAATACTTTCTAATGGTCCACACGCATCAAAATTTCAATGTGTGTCTAATTAAGTAAATGTTTTGTCTATTTAGTACCTTTAGCCACATAAAATAAGTTGAATTGTAATGGCCGTGTCATTTGCCCATGAGTGTAGACCAAATCCCAGATTTGTACTAGTGATTGGTATTTTCATTGGTTACGCGCCCGCAAAGAAAGCGTTCAGAATCGACAACAAAATAACCCGGAAAATTATTGAAATAATTCATGGGACATTCGATGAGCTGACAACAATGGCTTCTGAACAATTCAGTTTAGGACCCGGGCTTCATACTATGACTCCTGCAACATCCAGTTCAGGACTCGTTCCAAACCTTATTCCTCAACAACCTTGTATTCCACCACTAAGAGATGATTGGGATCACTTGTTTCAACCTATGTTCGATGAATACTTCACTCCTCCATCAATTGTTGTTTCTCTAGTTCAAGAAGCTGCTGCTCTTTGAGCTGTTGTTTTAGCCGATTCTCTTATGTCAACTTCCATTGACCAGGATGCTCCATCATCAAGTACTTCATCAATACAAGAACAAGAACAATCTCCAAACATTTCTCAAGGTTTTGAAGAATCACCAAAAACACCAATCTTTTGTGATGATCCACTTAATGAATCACCTCATAAAGAATCAACTTCTCAAGGGTCATCATCGAATGTGAGACAAACCTACACTCTATTTAAACACCTTGGTAAATGGACTAATGATCATATTATAGCAAACGTGATCGGAGATCCTTCTCGCTCTGTCTCTACAAGAAAGTAATTCCCAACTAACGCCATGTGGTGTTATTTTGATACCTTCCAAACTTCTGTAGAGCCTAAGAACTTCAAACAAGCAATGACCGAACCGTCATGGATCGATGCAATGCAAGAAGAATATACATGGAAAATTTTTTTTTTTCAAAGACAAGAAGTTTAGAATTAGGTGCCGTGTCCCAGATAAATTGTTATTGATCAAACTAAAGTGGATTTATAAGGTCAAGACGGATGAATTTGGCGGGGTACTAAAGAATAAGGCTAGACGAATGAATTTGGTAGGGTACTAAATAATAAGGCTAGATTAGTTTCTTAGGGATTCAGGCAAGAGAAAGGAATCGATTTCGAGGAATCATTTGCACCAGTTGCAAGAATAGATGCCATCCGTATCTTTGTAGCAAATGCAGCCAACAAGAATATGATGATTTTCTAAATAGATGTCAAAACGGCTTTCTTAAATGGCGAGCTCAGAGAAGAGGTCTACGTTTCTCAACCAGCAGGATTTGTGGATCGCATGTGTATAAGCTCAAAAAGGCCATGTACGATCTTAAACAAGCACTACGTGCATGGTACGACACGCTGTCAAGTTTCCTCCTTTCACAACATTTATCTAAAGGTGTAGTTGATCTGACGCTCTTCACACATAAAGCAGGAAACGACTTATTACTGGTACAAATTTATGTTGACGGTATAATATTTGCATCCACTAATACTGCTATGTGTAATGAGTTTGCTTATCTGATGACTACTAAGCTCAAGATGTCAATGATTGGGCAGATGTCATTCTTTTTAGGATTACAAATTTCTTAAAGTCCTAGAGGCATCTTCCTAAACCAATCAAAATATGCTTCTAAAATTATTAAAAAATATGGTTTGCTAACTAGTGATTCTGTAGACACACCTATGGTGGAAAAGAATAAACTGGATGAAGATCTACAGGGGACACCCGTTGATGCTACACTTTACCGTGGCATGATTGGATCCCTCATGTATCTGACATCCAGTAGACCTGATGTTATTTATGCAGTCTGCTTATGTGCCTGGTATCAGGCAAAGCCTACCAAAAAGCACTTAAATGCGGTTAAACGGATCTTTCAATACCTAAAGGGAACCATTAACATGGGTCTCTGGTACTCGAAGGATACCGGTATGTCTCTAACAGCATATGCAGATGTAGATCACGCGGGGTGTCAGGACACTAGACGTAGTACATTAGGAAGCGCTCAATTCTTAGGTGATAAACTTGTTAGCTGGTCTTCCAAGAAGCAAAAGAGCACTGCGATCTCGAGTACAGAGGCAGAATATATTGCCTTATCTGGGCTCAAATCCTATGGATGCGTTCACAGCTAACAGATTATGGTTTTCAATTCAATAAGATTCCTCTGTACTGCGACAACAAAAGTGTAATTGCTCTATGCTGCAACAACGTTCAACACTCAAGAGCAAAGCACATCGATGTTCGCTACCATTTTATAAAGGAGCAGGTGGAGAATGGAATAGTGGAACTTTACTTTGTTCGGATAGAATATCAACTGGATGACATCTTTACCAAACCATTGTCAAGAGAAAGATTCAATTTCTTGATCGTAAAGCTCGAAATGAGAAGCATGTCTCCGAAAACGTTAAAACGTCTGACAGAGGAAGAGTAAAGGTGGTTACTCGCGGTATATCCTGTATCATATCTACATAAGAAAACATAAAAACACAAAAATATTATTTTTTATATCAAATTTTCAAAAAGAAAATTAAAAATTAAAAAAATCAGAAAAATATAAAAATATGTATCTCTGGCATGTCTTATGAAAATCGATAACATTTACGGCCTTAGAAATGTCATTTAATAATGATATGAGGCTATAAATGAAGTTCGAGCAGAAGTTCTAATCGCTTTTAAAACATGCCAAAATGGCTTGCTATTATTTCCGATAGCAACCCGGTCATTATCTTAAAGGCAAGTTTTTCAAAAAGAAAACTTAACCTTAAAACGGGAAATTTATTTTTCTCGGGAATGAATTACTTCATATTCAATCAAAGGCTTGTGCTTACTTTGCAGCACAACCCGTGTTTTCTGTATTCCATAGGTGTACGTGTCAGTGCGCTTATGTAATAAAATAAGAGAAATCATATTTTCTAAAGTGTTGTTTTTAGAAATAAAACATTAATATCAGAAATTCATCAGAAAAGTCATTTTCAAAGACATTTGACCACTCAAACAATGACTACTGCTCTTTAAATAGAAAACGGGTGGTCATTATTTGAGAAGAGAAAATGTCATCAAATAATCTTTTAAAACGGTCATTCAAATTAAGTCATGGTATAAACGGATAAAGTTTTTGATAATGAAGGATAACAATTTTTTAAGGGGAGTTAATTTATATTAACTACAAGGGCTTTAGATATTATTTGTTTCAAACTTTAGGGACTTATTTGATATTTAAGACTAGTGAATTCAGTCTTTAAACTACATACGACCAATAGTGCCAACACCTCATAGGGTTTGTAATATGACTTTGGGGAATTCTGTTTGGAGATAATATCATAGTTTTAAAAGCCTTAAAGTTGACTCTCACGAGATAGATTTAAGCTTATTAATTCTTCGAACAAGATCTTAAGTATATGTGCGTCCAAGGTTTTGATGATTCTGAGGTATCGAAAAAACAGCAAGGGGGAAGGAATAGATATGCAAGAAATATAACAAGTACACGTGATAGATATCATACCCTATTCTCAGTTTAGTCACTTCCGGGATGACAAATGTCATAACCGTAGAGAAAATCAGTGTTTCATCTTGTTAGTTTCAGGTACATTACTTCGTTCATAGGGTGGAAGAGATATCTCGTTATAGTTTAGTATGCATCATTTGAGTTTCCAGGGGGAAGTGTTGTGAGAAGAATTATTTAAGTATGTGAAGATTTGTTACTAATTAATGTTTCCTCGACCTGTCAATCACTAAACTTATTATTAAAAAGGTAGAAATATTTTGATAAAAGAAGGTACACATAGGTTGATAAGTTGATGATTCCTTCAGTTTGATAGTTATCAGCAGGAAGAAATGTGTTACATTTGGGATCTAGTTGACCTTATGTGTTTATCATTTCGACTACATAATAAAAGAATAACTTGTGACACTCGAGACTTAGTTGACTTTGGTGTTACAATTTATATCATCAATATCATGTAAGGAGAAATGCAGACATCCAGGACTTAATTGACATTGGTGTTACGGTTTCGAATTATTTGTGTACTTCAGATATTTAGGCTTTTTACATCAAGACTTCTTAATGCGGCTTGCAAGAAATCTTTGAATCTACTTAAGAAAGGATTGCTGGTTCGGGGGGAAGCTAAGACAACTTCCAAATGGAGATTATCGAGACGGACTACAGATTGCTGACATGGACATAATGACTTTGTCATTTTCGGTTTAAACATTTTCAGGACCTGTCTTATACAAAATCTTATGAATATGTGAATATATAATGTAGACTAATATTAGGCAAATATCGTGTTTGAGTACGAATTTTCAAGAATTTCTTAGTAAATTCAAAAAAAAAAAAAATTTTTTCTAATTACGTACTCAAACACATATATTGTACCATCATAACATTGAGGGGGATCATTTAAAATTGTTTCCAATACGGCTTGTTAATAATTAGACATTTTTTCCCTGAAACCATTAATATTTGAATCAATTAATATCCAAAATATCAAGAGATTTGACATTTTTGATAAGGGGAAAAATTGTAATTAAAATATATGGCTAAAGATGTGATTTTAAAGGACTCAAGTGCAAGCTTCTCCTTTCATGTGCTAAACATTTTTCGCAATATCGTATTGCATCTGGTTGAGGGGTTGCATTTCAAATGGTTTGAAGGCTTGTGAATAATACAAAAGGACCAACATTGTTTGTAATTACTTTGTGTTATATGGTGGGTAGGACTTAGGTATTCGTTCCTACGATCCAACCAGAACCGGAGGGATCTACCCAGGGACATTCCACTAGTTAGTGTAGAAGTCCATAGGTATGATATAAAAAAGGAGTAAAAGTGAGAATAAGGGAAAAGTGCTGACTAAGATGGAGCTAGTACTCTAGATTAACCAAACAAAGGTACTAGTTCATGAGGTCTCGGTTAGCACGAATGGGTTTTAAGAATTAAAAAGAAAAGTTTAAGATAAAGGGTGAAAAAGAAAAGGAGCCCTCTTACACTTAGGCAGAAAAATCGGGTCAATACATAAACTGTCAGCCAACACTAAGCTATTGTCTGGTATTGAAGACAATCGTCATAGACCCAGTGAGCAATTGCACAACCCTTCCCAGCCACTCAAGGTCTCTCAAAAGATTCTTGTTTCATTTCTCATGGAGGATTAAACATATTATAATCGAACTTTTCTCAACTATGAGTTAGGTTGATATTAAAAGGTAGCAGTCTGCTCCATGCTCTTCGATTACTAAAAAACCAAAGTTGCACTATCGAGGTCTAGAGCCATAATAGGATCATCCATAAATTCTATTAGAAAACTTATCCATAAATATGCTTGCTAAATCACACAATGTGAAAATAAGAAATATATCAAGAGTCCTACGCATTATCCTTGTGATTTTGCCAGAACATCAGAGTGATACCTAAAAAGTACTCACAATGACGATGGAAATCCTTCTAGAACCAACATCAAACAAGCTCTGCGGTAGGTGACTTGTGAGATCCTATATGGATCAAACTTGTGACACTGGATATCAATTCGGTCCAGCTTATGAATTGACGGATGAATTTTGAAAAAGATAAAACTGTTTATGTATTATAAAAACCGCTTGCATCTTAACACACCGACTTATTTTCCTAAATCAATTTTCAATCTTATGTCCATGGGAAGCCTCATAAGGGTATCTGGACATAGGAAAGCCGTACACGAATTGACGACTTAATCGGGAAGATAGTAACTTACCGGTTCACTCTTACCGTGTTGTCTGCTTTGAGACGCTTTTGTAATGAGAACGGCTAGTACAACTGTGAAACCTTGTCAAGGAGATTCTTCTGAATTCTACCTGATTACAGGTAGTATTTATACTGATTAACGGGGAACCGTGGTTATTACAACCCTATTCGACGAAGTGACAAAGTCACTTTCGTCCATACATGTTGATTATCACTAACCCTTTCATGCAGGTTATCCCGATGGTCGCAGCTATTGGATCAAGACAAGTCAAGATTCAAAGCTACATGCTCATACTTGACCAACAAAAGTAAAGACATCATGAAAGCTCAAATACATGTTTCAAGACTTCTGCTACTCTGATACCGCACGTCTTTCTTGAAGTGAAAAAGTATTAAAGTCAAAGAATTTCAAAGAGGTTTCCATCACTCTGATACCGAACGTCTTACTCGAAGTGACAAAGTGTTATAGTTAATGAATTTCAAGAAAGATGTCTTATTCAATCTTTCAAGACCATGAAACAACAATAGTATGAGCATGTCGGTCCGAAGGTCACAAGTACACAAGGTGGCAAGATCACAAGATGATGATAAGAGATTATGCTTGGTTGACGATCTCAAAGAAGTTCAAGTTCAACATACAAGTCATGCTTAACAGAACAGATTAAGCCTAAGTCAACGATCACTACATCATAGTTCACAATGATAATGTCAAGATATCTAGTCTGCGTGCACAAGACTAAAGACAAAACATAGTATGCTAAGTTTTTGTAAAATGGAGTGACCTCCCTTAGGGGGAGATTGTTAGGATCATGAAAAGTATCGGTCACTTCCATTATATTGTTAGATAGCTCGTTAAGTAATATTTGGAAACTAAATTGGCTAGTTAAGGAAAAGCCCATGGAAAGCCCATGGACAAATCCATATCCGGTCATATGTAGATATAAATATCCTCTCTAACATGATGAGGGTGTTCGGTTGTTTTCATTTTTACAATTCTAATCTAAAAAAAAAAAAAATATTATTCATGTTCACTTTTTCTCACTAGAAGTAACCTCCCACTCTCTTTCTCACTCTAAATTTCTTTATACTTGTGTGTGTGTTTAAAAATTAAATATATTGTCTTCATAGTTAATCAACAAACACATCTTTGCGGATTTCCTTTATGTTTATGGTCTAGCAGTTCTTGTGTTTAAGCAAGGAGATGACCCTATTGATGCCATTAACAAAATGATGTCATTTTTATCTACTGTCATCACATCTCGTTTCCCAACTACCAACAATCATCTATGAATCTCTTCCAACTAAGACAACTAAGCAATATTCTTTTCATGATGAATGGCTTTTGAACAACTCGGTTCAGGACCTGGGCTTCAATCTATGACTCCTGTAACATCCAGTTCAGGACTCGTTACAAACCCTATTCCTCAACAACCTTGCAATCCACCTAAAAGAGATGATTGGGATTGTTTGTTCAACCTATGTTGTTGATTACTTTATCTCCAACTATTGATGGCTCTCCAGTTCCAGTCGCTTGCTGCACCAAGAGTGTTGATTAGCTGATTCACCTGTGTCTA
Source organism: Tanacetum coccineum (assembly GCA_026074375.1). NCBI lineage: Eukaryota > Viridiplantae > Streptophyta > Magnoliopsida > Asterales > Asteraceae > Tanacetum > Tanacetum coccineum. The sequence continues at coordinate 14,211 of BQNB010123403.1, forward strand.
ACGTTAAATTGACCAGATGCTCCATCAATAAGTATCCCATCAACACAAGAACAAGAACATTCTCTAATTATTTCTCAAGGTTTTGAAGAATCACTAAAAACACCACACTTTCATGATGATCTGCTTCATGAATCCCTTCATGAAGACTCGACTTCTTAAGGATCGTTATTCTAATGAGAATACATCCTACACGTCATTGCAATCCCTTAGAAGATGGACTAAGGATCATCCAATAACAAATGTAATCGGAGATCCTTCTCGATCTATCTCCACCAGAAAGCAACTACAGACTAATGTCATGTGGTGTTATTTTGATGCCTTCCTAACTTTTGTAGAACCAAAGAACCTCAAACAAGCAATGACCGAACCGTCATGGATCGATGCAATGCAAGAAGAAATTCATGAATTTGAAAGGCTACAAGTTTGGGAATTGGAGTCGTGTCCAGATAAAGTCACGTTGATCAAACTCTAATGGATTTATAAGGTCAAGATAGACGAATTTGGTTTGGGTTAGGGTTTAAAGAATTAAGGTCTCGATTAGTTGCTCAGTGATTCAGGCAAGAGGAAGGAATCGATTTCGAGGAATCATTTGCACCGTTGCAAGAATAGAGTCCCATCCATATCTTCGTAGCAAATGCAGCCAACAAGAATATGATGATTTTCCAAATGGATGTCAAAATGGATTTCTTAAATGACGAGCTCAAAGAAGAGGTATACGTTTCTCAACCAGAAGGATTTGTGGACCAGGACAACCCATCGCATGTGTATAAGCTCAAAAAGGCCATGTACGGTCTCAAACAAGCACCATGTGCATGATACAACTTGCTGTTAAGTTTCCTCATTTCATAACATTTCTCTAAAGGTGTAGTTGATCCGACGCTCTTCACACAAAAAGCAGGAAACGACTTATTCCTGGTACAAATTTATGTTGACGATATAATATTTGCACTCCACTATACTGCTTTGTGTAATGACGTTTGTAGTTGTATGGACCACCAAGTTTCAAGATGTCGATGATGGGGCAGATGTCATTCTTTTTAGGATTACAAATTCTCAAAAGACACAGAGGCATTCTTAACACAATCAAAAATTGCTTATGAAAATTATTAAAAAATATGGTTTGCTAACATAGGAGTCTTCTGTAGACACACCTATAGTGAAAGAAGATAAACTGGATGAGATCTTACAAGGGACACCAGTTGATGCTACACTTTACCGTGGCATGATTTGATCCCTCATGTATCTGACATCCAGTAGACCCGACCTTATATATGCAGTCTGCTTATGTGCCCGGTATTAGGCAACGCCTACCGAAAAGCACTTAAATGCGGTTAAAAGGATTTTTGATACTAACAGGGAACCATTAACATGATGTATTTAGTATCGAAGGATACCGGTATGTCTTTAACAGCATATTCAGACGCAGATCACGCGGGGTGTCAGGACACTAGACGCAGTACATCAGGAAGCGCTCAATTCTTAGGTGATAAACTTGTTGAAAGTCTTTTAAAAGATGCAAAATGGCTTGCATGATTTTACTATAGTAACCGGTCATCATCTTAAAGGCAAGTATTTCAAAAAGAAAACTTGACCTAACAACAGGAAATTTATTTTTCTCGGGAATGAATTACTTCATATTCATTCAAAGGCTTGTATTTACTTTGCAATACAACCCGTACTTCCTATATACAATAAGTGTATGTGTCAGTGCATTTATTTTTCAAAATAAGAGAAATCTTATTTTTATTGGTAAAAAGTTATCTTCAAAATGATCAGCGGGTTCAGTAATCGCAAACGTTTTCAAAGACAATTCGACCACTCAAACAATGACAACATCTCTTTAAATAGAAAACGGGTCATTATTTGAGGGGGAGAAAATGTCATTAAATAATCTTTTAAACGGTCTTTCAAATTAAGTCACGATATAAACAACAAAGTTGTCATTTTCCTTCACATGCATGGTAAGTTTTCAAATTTTGAGTCAGTGGAGCATAAATGATTTAATTTCAAGTCCAAGCTTGTCCATATACTAAAATTTCATGGGTAGAGGTGAGGACATGAGCATGATCATGAAATTTTTGGACTTGGGGTATTAGATTATCGATAACTTGAGTTTACACGAAAAGATTTTGAGTTTCCAGGGTTCCGTTTGGTCAAAAACGCGAAAAACGCAATTTAAAGGATAAAACCCTAAAATTAATATCGGAAGTGATTAAAAATCACGAAACACTTAGAAAAGTTAAAATATCTCATATAAGGCCTAAATTTATTAATAACCGATGCCGAAACGCGCCCGATGATGTTTTTCAGATTTACGCGGTTTAACTTCCCGGTAAATTATCAGATTCAAACGTAACGTATAAAAGTCAATGATAATAATCAGAAAAGTTTAAAAATATTGACCTGACCTCATGGGGTGTGACACATAACAAGCATCATAGATTTAGAAAACATTAGATTCAATAAGGATAACGTGTTTATACCGATTCTAAAAGCAAATGCTATGATTTATTACAAGAACTTCCTTGATCCAAACACTAGTTTAACCGGAATTTCAACTAGTAATACCACTCCTTCACCACCGTTGATTAGAATATCTCCCCTCAGTATGATTATAACCTAGAAATGATGAAGATTTTAAGAACACTTCAACAATTTCCCCTAACTTCCTTACTACTTCTAAGATTATTCTCTAGATGATTAAGATGAGAATGAGATGATTTGAGTGGTGATTTCCTCCAAAATTCATGCTCTATTTATACTTGAGGTTGGGAGATCAGTTATAGGAATAAAGCAATTCAAAAGTTGCATAATCATTGCAGTCATAATGATTTTGGAGTAACTGCAGGAGAAGTGCGCCGCATAAATAAAATTATGCGCCGTACTTGGTCATTTAATTAAATTGCATTAACCCGCTTTGAAGTACGCCGCACTTCATAGAAGTGCGCTGCACTTTGGCTCTTTTTCATTAACTCTTTTCTTTCTAGATCCGTCCATTGATGACCATTAGCATATTTAACGGAATATCTTTGCACTTTTAGTCCTTTTCACCATTCTTGGTCCTGAAACATTTATTATATCAACAAACAACCAAATATGCAATATTTCATGCGTTAATATATATATATATTTCACATATTTTCGAGGGATGTTTTATGTATATTTAAAGCGTTATCAAATTCCCCCATACTTAGCTTTCATGCATGCTCTAAGCAATCAAAGCGGAAAAGCATTTTTGTTATATACAAAACATATTATGATCACAACATAGATACACGACAAAGCAACTCCACGAATGTTTATAGGTAGATTATTTTATACTCGCTCAATTTAGTGAAATAAGTCAGGTAACGGAAGTCATCATACAGCAAGTCCATGAAATGTTCAAATTACCATAGGCTTGAATAGGAAACTAAACTTCACCGACATGGCGTAAACACCAAACATAAACATCAAAAGAGGTAATTTATTTAGTTATATTATTTATATTTGTTGCAAAAAGGTTTATATAAATCATAATCCCCCTTATCCGGTAATGTAACAGAACAAATTCCTTCACTTCATCACTTTTTTTTTTCAGAACTTCGGCTTATTTTTGCCTTATTTCACTTTAACTTGGGGGAAACTTGCTTTCCCCCATACTTTGGATAAGCACACTATGTCAAACGAACTTAGAAGTTTGAAACCTTCACACTTCATTAAAATAGCGATACCAACATTTACGCTCTTCAATTCGTACGGATAAAATTTTAGATAATTTTATTAAAAAACTTTTTTTGAACAAAATAATTGGTTACTTATATTTATATTTTTATCACCTCTTTATCAGTAAAATGTTTATAAAACGGGAACGTGTTCCTACTGTGGTTTCATAAAGATTTACAGCACAAGTTCTAGAATTAATAAATCACCGGCACACTCATATAATTTTAAATCGATACCAATGCTCCAGAAAAGTCAAGAAATTACAAATACACAGCCGTAACGACGGATGAGATACTTGCAATTGCATTCAAACCTTAACTCGAGAAAGCTAAAGATAAAATCATCTTAGGTATCAAAAATGGGTACTCGAATTCTTAAGATCTAATCCTCACAAGTTTTCTTTTGGGTAGTATAAACGTGCTAGTAATGTTATCAATCCAGAGTCAGATTGCTTGTATGTGATCATAAAAATGTTATTTTTCAAAAAAATTCATCTAACTTTTTCTTAACTTTTCCAGTTTATCTCTCTCCATACTTAATATGAGCATTGTCCCTAATGTGAAATATTATAGAGAAAGATAAAATGGGAAAGTGATATAATACTTCTCAATTATGATTGATTTTTCTGAATCTTTGCTTTACGTCATTTCAATCTCGCACCTTTTTTTTATTTTTCTTCTTTTCATGTTACAAATGTAAGTACTACATAACACACACAAATAATAATAGTAGTCCTAATTAATTAATAGTGGAAAGTACTATAATATTTTTTTGAATGCCAACAGAGGCATTCTACACACCATAGTAATAATAATAATATTGTTTTTAGGGAGTTTATTTTAAAACATATGTGACCTAAAACATGCGGTCACACAACCAACTTGTGTCATCTCGACACTACTCATCATCTTGCTGCTGCTGCTGCTGATATTGCGGTGGCTGAGGTGGGTACTGCTGATAATACTGATCATACTGCGGCTGAGCATATCCAGGTGGGTTATAGGCTCCCTGCAGTGGAACACTGTAAACCCCAGCCATGTGCTCAAATGCTCCAGCATACCTGTCCCAATGATACGACAGCCTATAGGACATCTTCTCAATCGCCCCCTAGCGTATCTCCATACTACCCATCCTCTCGTATAAATCCTGCATCGATGCTCTAGGGGGTCTAGGAATAGCAACTCTCGGTACACCCGGCTGTGGATCCTCAGGATTCAGTCTACCCTCAGAGTCGATCAACTCTCTCAGTGTAGTCGTATCCAAATCTCTACAATAAATCAGAGCACTTAAACTCCTTATCACCTCATCACTTAACACCTTCTCTGTTAGGATTATGAAAATCCATGTAAAAGACTCGGTCACCCCGTGTTATATCTAGCATAGGTTAGCTCGTAGTCTTAGTATTAATCGTTTAGTTACTGTACGACTTATGGTGTTGGGCCGAGTCTTTACCCACTTGTTAGCCCACTCCATGGCCTACTTAAGGGCACCAAAACACTTGCATAAATACCCCTTTCCAGCCATAGGAAGGGGTTGGTTGTTCATTTAATCAAAAACATTCACTAGGTGTTTCTCTCACTAGAAACTCTCCATTTTCTCTCTCTACATAATTCGGCTAACCCATCACCTAGGCTTGTGTTATGATATCCAATATACTACAATTGGTATCAGAGCCCATGGGATGATTAGATAGATTGTGTGTGCGTTTTCTTAGTTAGTTTAGATCAAAAGTTTGGTTTTTGAAGGTTTATGGTCTTTTTCTTGACACTCTTTGATTCTCACATTTGTGGTGTTAAAGTTAGTGTTTTTATTGTTGTTATAACCTTCTAGGATCAAGTTGTGCAAAAGAAACCAAGCAAAAACGTTTTAAAGGGTGATTTTTAGGTGAAAAAGTTCGTATTTTTCTTGCTTGCGTTTTGTCTCACTGTCAAGTTCTTGGTTGCGTTTTGCTTCCTGCGTTTTGTCAGAAAAGTACACTGCATTTTGTCATTTTGTAAAGTACAACAGTACTGCATTTTTTCTTATTAGGAGTTGCGTTTTGACTCTTGCGTTTTGTCTCTGCGTTTTGGTTACTGAAGGTTGCGTTTTGGTTCTGCGTTTTGCCTCTGCGTTTTGGTTACTAAAGGTTGCGTTTTGGTTCTGCGTTTTGCCTTTGCGTTTTGGTTATTGAAGGTTGCGATTTGGCTCTGC
>BQNB010123404.1:0-16588 GCA_026074375.1 Tanacetum coccineum
AAACCTTTAAAAATACCAAAAGATCCTTAATGTTAAATTAATTTCACCAAAGGTCCCTAAATGATTAACACCGTTAGTCGTTTGTTAATTGAGGACTAACAGTCGTTAAGTCTTATTATTAACCAAACCTTTAAACATTTACCCAAGCCCAAATACAATACCATGACCCAAAACCTTTTTAATATAAAAACATAAGCCCAAGTCAAACTTCATAATAAACCGGGTCAAAATACAGTTACTGTAGCATCATCCTTTTCCCTCCCTCTTTTACTTTTTACAGGGTAAATAACGAGTACAGGTTAAATCCAATTCACCCACACACACAACCCTTGTTTCTAGAATCTCTGACACCCTCTGACATAAGGGAATGACACCCTGGCAATCCTGAGCATCCTGATTGGATACAACTACGTGGAATTGATCTAACGGCTCATAAGATGGACTGAAAGTCAGTTATGAATGAAGGGATGTGATTAAAAGATAAGGGAGCGTATGTGAGGCCTAGAAGGTTCATCACATCAATATAAAAAGGGGAGAAGCTCACACAGCTAAAGCCATCTAGGAGTAGGAGTAAGAATAAAGTAGCTTATAGCTTTACTTTCCAGCTTATTGCTTTTATTGTAATTTCCATTTTCAGATTATGTAAACTCTTGATTATTAATGAAATTTCCAATTACTTTTCAATTCAACTTTTAAAATTCTGTCTTTTCTTTGATATAATTGAGTTCAAATTCAGTTAATAAGCTCTCATAAGCTCTCTCTTACTCTTAAGCTAGCTTGAATTCAGTTAAGCCTCAACAAGCTTAACTGAATTTAGATTTCACTTTAAATCTACCTTTAAGATCACCTATGCTTTTATGGAATGCTCTTTGGAAGATAAGCTAAGCAATGGAAGAGCTTATGGGAATTTTAGAAATGCTTATTAAATAAGCTGGGTAGGTAGAGCTTAATAGGTTATTTTTATCCCCGTTTAGTGCAAGGGATTAAGGTACATACTCCTTTTCCTTTGAATTTCTTTTTGCTATATGCTTATGTGCTTATTGCTTATTGTTGCTTATTTTCTGTTAACTTTTGCTTATTAATGCTTAATTTGTCCTTGTAAATGCTTTTTATTCTTATGATTTTGTTTTTATGGATTTTCATTGATTTTAATGTAAAACTGCCTTAATAAGCTTTACCATTAGCTTAAATCTATTCAGTTTATTGTGGTGTTTATTTTTGCTTATTATCTGTTAGATTATGCTTAGTTATATTTGATTAGCTTAGTTATAGGTCTGTTAGTGTAAGTTTGAGCTTAATTCAGATTTATGTAGCTTAAAAATGGAAAAACTAAGTATAAAGGGGTGTTTGGCATAAGACTCAAAATGGGTCAGATTAGGTTTAAGGTTGGATTTGGTTTCTAAGTCAGGAATTTCAAATTTAAGGTCTTAAGTGTCTATGGTTTGAATCTGTGGAATTAGCAGTTTCATTTCTTAGCTTATTTGCTTAGCTTTTGATTAGGTGTTGTTTTATGTTATTTTCATACTTGTTTTGAGTCTAGTAATGCAGTAGAAATTAACTAAGTCCAACTGTCAATTTTAAGTTTTGAGTCATTTTCTGTCATAGACCAAAGGATTTCAAAATTTTAGAAAATCCAGTTTTCAACAAGCAAATTAGTTTAGAGTTAGTTTGTCATAGGATATGATTTTGCTAGAATAAGTTCAGTAGAAATATAGCTTCATTTGTTTTGAGTTTTTGAGTCTTTTAAACAACATTTACTAGCTTAATTCTTGTTCTGAAATTGCCATTTTCTTCAAAAGTCAACAAAAATCAGCATATGCTGATTTGACTGTCAGTTTTTGAGTCATATTTCTAGCTTAATAACTAAATCACTTTACTTAAATTTTGTTTTTATGTGTTCTTTAGAAGATAGAATTCATCTGTTTTTAGTCTTTTCCTATTTCTAAGTGCTTGTTTGATCTAAGAGTTAAGCTTAAAAAGTGGTAATTTGCCTTAAATCTGCTAGTTAAGGACTTAATAAGTTTTTAGTTTTCAAGAGCTTCTAAACTCATTTTGTTAGTTTAAACCTTGTCATTAGCTTATTAGGGCTTTGTCTGTTTCAGCTTATCAGCATAGGCCTAGTGCTTATTTGTCTTTTAATCTAGTTTTAAGAGTAGTAGTTTAGTCCTATAACCTGTTTAAAATGCCCTCTGTCATTAAGCATTTTAAGAGTTTTCTAGCTTGTTTTTGTTGCTTATCTTCATTTTTTGTTGCTTATTAGGTTTAGGGATAAGGGGTGTTTTCAGCTTATTTACATTGCTTATAGCTTTTTGTGTCCTAAAGAACCAACAGATTTTAGCTTAGTCTTAATAGGCTTTTAAGCTAAACTGCCAATTTCAAATGCTTATTCTGAGCTTACCTTTAAGTTTCATAAAAAGTTCTAATTATAGAAATTGCTTATTTTCATGTGATCTTTTAGCTTTTCTAAAAAGATTTCAATAAAAAAAAGAAAAATAAAAAGGGAAGCCACAGGTTTTGAACCTGTGACCTCCCTCTTATCACACAAACGTCCCACAACACACACTCCTTCACCAGCTGCCCTTGGGTCTTTTATGGTAACTATTTGCATTATTTTACATTTAAGGGCAGTTGGTTTGTTTTAGCCTTTAAGCTGTTTGGGCTTATTTAACTGCTTATCTGAAATGCTTTTTGCCATATCTTATTTTTCCTAGATTAGTAATAGTTTTATTTACTTTTTATAATTTTTCCAGAAATTTTAGGATTAGTTTAGTATTTTTAATTAATTTTCTAGATTAAATTAGTTTTTAATTCATAATAAATAAAATAAAAATCAAAAAAATATAATTCTTTTTCTGAAAATTTTATTTTGTCATTTAGGATTTAAGAAAAATAAATTTGCATTCGTAGGGTTTAAATTTGCTTTAGTTGCTTAAATGTCGCGTTTTATTAATTCCCGTTAACGTTTTCGTGTTTAATTTCTTAAATGCTTTAATTGCTTTTATTGTTTACTTGTCTTTACATGTTTTATGCATTTATATTTAGTAGGATTTAGAAAACCCAAATCAAAATCTTTGAAACCATTCAAAACGCGCGATCACGGACTTAACCGATTTTCAATTCACGCTTCGTCGAGGGAAAACGACCCGGGAGGTTTTTGAGACAACTTTGGTTAAAAGTTTGTTTCTCGAACCCGACGAAAAATACTTACTATACTATTATTTGATATAATCCTTATATACTATATATATTTACGTATAGCGTATTCGGAACGTATCAGGAACTGTCATGAACTTAAGTTAGAAGTTGGTAAAAAGCTTAATGTTTTTGAAAAATTGACTCAACTTTGGAGTCGCTCAAAAACAAAATCTTGAATTACTGAACACGGTGTTGGCGAACAAGCAAAGAATGCTTACATTAGAAGCCAAAACGGTTGGCTTAATAGCATGACGAAATAAAACGGAGGCGTGATCGGAATATAGGTCGACGAAATTTCTAATATCGAAATAACGAACGTCTTTACGTATCGTATATATATAGTTCACCTGCTGCTCTCCTTGAGTTCTTACTCGAAATCCATCAACGAGTCCTTCTCAATGTCTTTTGCAGGGTAAAGGTACGAAAAGTATTTAAGTGTGCGTCGCGACTCACTCGCAGAATTATTGGCGTGCAAAAATGATATATGAAATATACTGTGACTATAACGGTGTCCTTAATAACAAGGTGCTCAGGGACAGTGTGACACTATAACGACAGTAACCGATGTGAAAGCAAACTTAGAACATGAATGGATTAATCAAAATAAGCATGATTTACTAAAATCAAATAGTGGACATCTAAAAGTATGCATTGCACGGTGCACATAATTCCTAGTATGCTTTTCAGTGACTAAAGTGGAAAGTCGGTTTTTAAACTCGTTTAAAATAATGACTATACCTAGTGTTGCATGATACTCCCTATATTAGACATAGTTGATCAAGTTATGTCTACTTAAGGTCTAATGATGCAAGCACTCAGAGTAGTCGACTCGTTTCATGTTCGGTGTTTTTAGAAAATAAAACCATTTTGGTTATAGTTCAGATTTTTATTTTGAAAAACCGGTGTTCTCTATAACCTTAGGCTCTGATTACCAATCTGTCACACCTCACCAAGGCGAAAACGCGAGGTGTAACATATTAATAAACATCACACAAGATGATAGATAAAACACCATACATGAATTAAGATAAAAGAAAGTTATCCGAATTACAACATTTCCATGTACGAGTTTAAAAGTACAAAGACATCATAGTTAATTTTCTTCCGAACATGGATGACCCAAAAGATAACAACTTGGAAGAAAGTAGACATCTATAACAAGTCCATATGCAAATGCACTAAGTTTCCACTTTAAGAATGTCACCTGAAAAGCATGATAAAAATGGTCAACTATCGAAATAGTTGGTGAGCTCACAAGATTATGTACACAAAATATAGTTTTAGAAAAAGAATTGATATCCGATATTAGTTCGCCAACTCAATGGAAAGTTAATAAAAACAAGTCAAGTTTTCGAAACAATTCCCATTACATAAAGTAACGTAACATAAATCAAGCCAACATATATTGTTAGCCTCAAAATATTAAGTCGAACAAGGAAGCTCGGTCACTCAACGAGGAGGTAAACAAAGAGCTCGACTAGCATCTCGGTCTTTATTTAATTATTTGTTGTAATAGGCTAGATCGGGTAAAGGGATCGTTTATGTAATTTGATCGGTCACGTGTTTATAGTCTAAAGCCTAAAGTAATCACGAGCCCAAGCCATTAAGACAAGCCCTTATGCATGTAAGCCTCATGGTGTAAGTATAAATACCCCTCTCTAAGTGTGGAGAGGGTGTTGGTTCTCTTTGTATTTTCACATAGTTAATTCAACCACTCTTTTCTTCTCTCTTTATTTCTCTCTCTACTTTCTCTCTCTAACTTCTCTTTAAAATTCTTATCATCTTCTTATCTATTTTTTCTTGTTCAAATGATGAAGTGAAAGTGTTATTGGTCACCTACATTTGGTATCACTCGCCACGGGTGGGTTTTGTGGTTTTGTTGTTTCGGCTTGTTTGAGCTTATTCAGACATTTTAAAGTTCATTTACATTCGGCTTATTTTTTTACAAAAAGTGTTCTTAACAAAAATATTCCAACTTGTGTCTACTCACTACTGGTTCAACAATAGTTTTTTTTTCCTTTTTCATATTTCACTACATTTGAATTTGGGCTTACTCTCCATAATATCACTTTGGGCTTATAATAGTAACAGTAAAGGGTGCGTTATGGTTTGAAAAAAAAATTGTTGCGTTCTTATTTGTGGTTCTACTCGTGCTCTTATTTTGTGGTTTAGCTTATTTTTAGCTTATTAGGACTCGGCTTATTTTTGTTTCTTTTCTTCCTGTTCATGCTTTCAAGATACAAAACTCACATCTTTCTTGCGTAAAAGCTTATCAACTTAAGCGTGGCTTATTTGTGGTGTTATGTGAGCTTATTAGACGTAGCGTATTCTTAAAGCTTATTCTTATTTTGGTTAGCTCATTTTAAGTGGTCCAAGGTTGAGACAAAGAAACATAGATCCACAACTTTAGCTTCCAAGGACAAGGACGGTTTGGGTTTGTGATCAAGACAAACGACAAGGACGATAGTACATTTTGGTGTCTTGTGGAACCGAACAACTTTGACAACCGATCAACCAAAACCTTTGTGAACCGAACAACTTATTTTTCTTAATGAACCGAACAACTAGATTTCTTTGAGTACCGAACAACTTGTTTTACTTAGTGACAACCGAACAACTAGGTTTGTAGTTAAAACCGAACTACTCAAAAGCATTAAGAACCGATTTACCAATTCATCAAACACAAAATATACACGTTTTAACTCATTTTCGATTTTTCGGTTTTGAGTGTCGGTTCACTACGGGACGTATAACTTATATCATTGTGATCGTGACACCTTTTCGATCAACGTGGTATATTCACATTGAACCGACGATAACCGTACCACTTAAAAGGATCAAAACAAACAAACGTTCTAGTTTTATATATTTCATCGAGGAAGAAAACGTGTTAAGGAGGGAAAAAGTTAGTTTTATTTAACTAAATTCAAAATTTGCAACTTTAGTCCCTGGAGTTCAAGTAAGATTCACCATTCGTCCTTTATTGGTTTATTTACCCTCATTGATGAATCTGTTTTACACATTTATTCTTATAAAACAGCCCGTTAGTCCTCAAAAGTGAATCGTCAGTGCAGCGTTAGTCCCTATTAGAGTTTTAATCAACAGTTAATCATTTCAAGCTCAAAATTTGTGCACCGTTCATCGTTTTAAGCTCATTTTTCGCCAACAAAAGCTCAAGTTCTTCAACTACAACAACGATTTCAACAACAATTAATCATTGTTTCACGGTTTCTTCTTGATTTTGTAAAATCCCGCAAAAGATTCCATTTCTTTTCTCGGTTTAAATCATAGATTTATAAAATCCCGTGAACATTAATTGATTCCAATCCACAACAACAATCACTTTACCTACTTAAGATCCTACAAATCATTTTCACTTCACATCACGGATAAAATGGAACCAAAAGATACTTTATCTTCGTGTTCAGATTCAAAGGAACAAGACATGCAACAAATGCTAAAACAAGCAAAGATCTTGAAAGATAGTTTCCTAAACGGTCTTAGTGCACTTAAATCAAATTTCACATGGAAACTTGAACAAGGCATCACTAAAAGTTAATTTGAACGCGCATTTAGTCATATTTTTTGTGAAGATGTTGACACATTCACAAGAACGTTCTCTCAGAACATGGATATACTGGAACAACAACTTACCAAAGAAACTATTCTTGAGTCCAACTGCAAGAATGCCTTTAAAGTGCTCAAGACACAATTTGAGAAAATTTTCACCTCCGTGCTAATAACGCCTTCAAGTTTAGATGGTACGTATGCAAGAAAGGACTTTCACGCATATACCGGCATGGAACCTCAACTCTTTAAAGAAACAATACTCAAGAACTTTGATTTCATTGAAGATTATTTGCTCAAAATAATCATTCATGCACAAACGATTCAGAAAAGATTGGATGACAAAAAGTTGCAGATTCAAGAGTGCACAGTTCAAGAAGTTAAAGCATCGGATGGTATTTTAGAAGACAAAGCACAAGAACATTGCATGATATCTTTTCGACTACTTCATTCACACCTCAAGCTTCTTTCAAACAACGACTTAAAAGGAACTCGCACCGAGTATGGATTCAAACGCACATTTGCGACACTCTTTGGTCAAGATCTAGAGACTTTCACATGCATAATGTTCCTTAACATGAATCAACTAGAAAAGCAACTTGACAACAAAGAATTTCAAGAGATTGGATCCATGGCTTCTTTTAAAGTACTCGAGACACAGTTTTAGATGTTCATCAAGTCACGGATTTATTTGGATGATGAATATGTTGTCATGACACGCAACTACTTTCTACAATACACTTAACTCAAGATTCCAGAATTTCATGATACACTGATGCAACACATGGAATCTGTTAAGAAGTCGATTGATGAAAGAGCACTGCATATTAGGTTTAGGGATAAGGGGTGTTTTCAGCTTATTTACATTGCTTATAGCTTTTTGTGTCCTAAAGAACCAACATATTTTAGCTTAGTCTTAATAGGCTTTTAAGCTAAACTGCCAATTTCAAATGCTTATTTTGAGCTTACAGGAATGATGGCACATGCTAATGAAGCGAGATATCAGACCAAATATGATGAAGAGCCAATAGGCTTAGTACAAACGACTGCTGAAATCAATGTCTTTGCTATAGGATAACAGCATACTGAGCAACCCGAATTCAATAATAAAGGAGAGGTTGACTAGAATGTTGAACAATGTCATGACACATGTCCTTTGCCTACTAAGTTAACTGATAACCAAATAACTAAACACTCATATCAATCTCTCGAATCTGAAAATATTTGTCTCAAAAAGACCGTTCCCAATTTTCAAAAAGATATTTAAGAATGGAACACATTATGTAATCAGAACTTAAATATCAAAATCAAGCTTAAAGAAGTGCAAGCATGGTCATTTTCAAAAAGGTAAAAGAAATGAATCCAATTAAACAAGAAATAGATGTAATTGAAACAATAAAACATCGTATTTAGACAAAATTGGCTTAATTACTTAAGGAAAATGGAAACTTTGAAAGGCTATTACAAAGAACTGGTCTAATTCAAACATATAACTAGATCTAGAGACTATAGAACACACACTATTGCTGCTCCAAATGCTAATTTAAAGCCACTCAGGAAAAGGATATTTCAATTGTCAGTGCATTAAAAAAATATTAGAAAATTAACAAGAAATAGATGTGAATGCAAAGTATGCAAAATCATCATCTTAGGGAAAACCGGTTTTACAACCACATAGAAACGCAATCAATGTTAGACAGACCGACTAGCGTTTAAGTCTGAGCGACCTAGAATATCAAAACCCGGTTTGCCATCCCAAATGGATTTGAAATAACGATTTGTCAAAACCATCATACACATTATTTTGCCAAGGAACGATAATTTGATGTTGTAAAACCTCATCCGGTATAGCATCTAGCAGAATCTAGGAATAATTCAAAGAACATGGCAAAGAATTAGTTCAAATAACAAGGTTCATAATCTCTATCTAAAGGAAGCTGAAGAAAAAGACCCAAGAACCGCAGTTAGGAATATCAATACCCGTAGTAGTGATGCCTTTTTGCTAGATCACAAATCACACCTAATGGTAGCAAACCAAACCTAGAAGAAACTTGTCTCATGGCTCAATCGTCAAATGAGGTAACTCTTAACTCTTTTTGTTATAGTGATAATGCATCTTCTCTTGATAATGATAATATGCAAATTGAATACGATAGCTTATGTGAAATTAGCTTAAAAATCATTAACAAGAATAAAATTTTGAAAACTAAAAGAGATCTTTTAGAAAAAGAAATTTTAGAATTAAACGAGAAAATTAAGAAACTTGAGAAAAGTAAAGAAATTGAAATTGCGTGTAAGTCATGTGATGAACTTAAATTGGAAAACGCTAAACTTAAAGAAACTCAAATTAAATTTGTTAAACTTGATAAAAGTGCTAATTCACTAAGAGAAATGTTAAACAATCAAAAGTCACATAGTTGCAAAATAGGTCTAGGATTTGATAGCGATAAAGCGTCAACAAGCAGAACTAAAACCATGAGTTTTGTTGGATCTTCCGCTAAAAAAGCGACGGACGGATCCACCATTAAGGGGCACGGATCCACCTTACCTGGATCTGTGAGTCGCAAAGATAGCGAAAAAAGGACAGTATACATTTTTAGTCCACCTATGTCTTCTAGATCAGATTTTGTTATTACTAGGAAGAAACTAATACATAATAGCATTGATGTGTCAAAGAATTCGTCTTTAAAATCATCACTCAAAAGCGGTATAGGTTATGTCAAAATCGAGTCTAGATCGAAAACACCTCCACCTAGGAGAAACATTTCTTCTCAACCAAGATACAACATACCTCAATCTAGAAGAAACTCTAGACAACCAATTCATCCAAACTTCTATCCTATGAATTGGAACAACCAACAAAATCAAGGCTTTGTACATATGGGAAATTGTATCCCATTTCAATATCCCAATCAATTGCAACAAATGCAAGGGATGTACAACACTAACATTTTCGGACCCATGAGATATTGGGGACCAAACACTTGAATTTGTTTTTGTTGAAATAGGTATGCTTGAGAACATGCTTGGAACCGGATGAGTGGATCAAAGATAGTGGTTGCTCCAAACATATGACCGGTAACAAGAGTTTATTCTCTACCTACAAAGCATACGACGGAGGTAATGTTGTTTTTAGAAGTAACTTAAAAGGAAAGATCATAGGCAAATGTACGATCTCTAATGACTCTCTTACTATATCTAATGTAGAACACGTAGATAACTTAGCATTTAACTTACTTAGTGTTGGTCAAATTTGTGACAATAAGTGTCAAGTCTTATTCACGGAAGAAGGTAGTGAAATAATTAAAGATGGTAAAATCATAGGAAATGGGATTAGGAAAAATGGTTTATACGTAATAAGTCTCAAGACAAATTATGTCTCACCACGGTAGTAGATAACTCTACCTTATGGCATAGAAGACTTGGTCACGCAAATATGCATTTAATTCAATCGTTGTCATCTAAAGAATTAGTTAGAAACTTACCTAAGCTAAAATATGATAAACATTTTTGTGATGCTTATAAAAACAGGGAAGCAAGCTCATGCAAGTGATAAAGCTAAAAATTGGATTCTACGAAAGATGTTTAGAATTATTACATATGGACTTATTTGGTTCGTCGGAAATTAAAAGCTATGGAGGTAATTTATACACTTTAGTAGTAGTAGATGATTATTCTAGGTATGCATGGACTAGATTTCTAAAAACTAAAAATGAAGCTTTTGAGAAATTTGAAATATTAAGTAGGAAAATTCAAAACCAACTAGGTAGTTCTATAGTAGCTATTAGAACGGATCATGGTTGGGAATTTAATAATGAAGTACAATTTGAAGCTTATTGTGATGCATAAGGAATTACTCATAACTTCTTGGCTCCACGTACTCCGCAATCAAATAGGGTTGTAGAAAGAAAGAATAGATCCTTACAAGAGATGTCTAGGACTATGCTTAACGAACAATCCATTCCACAAAAGTTTTGGTGTAATGCCGTTGATACGTCAACATATATACTAAATAGAATATTAATTCAACCGATACTAGAAAAAACCCCTTATGATATATTTAGAGGTAGGAAACTATCTTTAGAATATTTCAAAGTATTTAGAAGCAAGTGCTTTATTTTAAATACTAAAGACTATCTAACCAAGTTTGACCCGAAGTCATACGAAGGTGTTTTTCTAGGATATTCTCAAAATAGTAAAGCCTATATAGTGTTAAATAAACATACAATAAAAGTCGAAGAATCACTCAACGTGACATTCAATGAAAGTCCTCCTCCTACCAAATTATCACCTTTGGTTGATGATGATGTTGGTGAAGAAGAATAATACTAAAGTAGTAAATAGTAATAATAAAGTAGATGAGTCGATAGAAGTTGACGAAGTCGTTAACATTAAAGAGTCCAATAATCTCTATAGTTCATGTCATAGGAAATCCTTAATCAAAGAACCTTTAAGATTCAAGGCAAAGGATCATAGTAATTTTATTTGTTTTATATCCACCATAGAACCCAAAGATGTCAATGAGGCATTAAAAGATGAAAGTTGAGTTGTAGCTATGTAAGAAGAACTAAATCAATTTATAGCTAATGATGTTTGAGATTTAGTCCCTATACCCATGGTCAATCGTACAGGAAACAACTGGGTGTCTTTAGAATAATTAGATGAATATGGTACGGTTAGAATAAGGCTAGGTTCGTGGCGCGTGTCCCCATAGGCTGACAAACTTATATGTCGGTTATCATAAAGAGATTGTAGAGAGTAGTGTGATGATGTTAGCGGTTTTCGCTGCGACATCTTGTCACGGACGGACACGCTATGATATAGTAACATAGATTATGGAGTTCATGTGTATACGAAGATAACTGTACAATGAGAGCTCTCTCTCTCGCGAGACAGACGCGCGAACCAATATATGTAGCATATTATAAATATAGTATCTCACACAATAAATTGCGAGATCCCCCGCATGACCATGATTAACATTATTTCATAGTTTATTCAAAGAAAGAAAAGTTGAAAGATGAGAGAATCAATTTCAAGTTCTTTGTTGTCAGAGTTCCGAGTATTCATAACCATTTTTGCGTAGCTCAGATATGACTTTTTGTCTTCTATAGGATATAGCGAGAGCATGATATGTGATTAAAGTTTTCTGTGTGTTCTGTCTCTCTCTCAGTGTCAGAGACGTGTCGTGTGTTTCTATGGTTTCTTGATAGATCTAGAAGACTACTCTCTGTCTCACGGTGAGTGCTAATAGGAACGAGAATTCCCGTGGAGTTATTATGTCTGTGTTGATGTCGATCTCGAAGAGACGCCTGATAGCATATTTCTATTGTAAGGTCTTGACTGATTTAGCCAACCCATGGCGTCATGCATGATGTAGTCTCGTGATTCATTTATACCTGACATACGAGAGATTCTCGCTCTCGCGCTGATATCTAGACCGTCTCCCTAATGCTGTGCGCTCGCAGACAAAGGTTATGATGCGTCCTACGATAGCATGACCTCAGTGAAATATGCGCCGTATTATCGCGCCAGACGGAACGCTTGAAGAACTTGTTGTGATGATTTCTGCATCTGAGAGGAATTTAGCTAATGATCTAGTACGCGTTCTTGAGAGATAAGTCCTACTGAGTAGACTATGATAGTGGGTCTGTAAGATGTGTTGGATGTAGAGTCTTCTATTGTGGTATCTATCTGATATAGAATCGCCATGACTCCCAAGACATGAGAAGAATTATCGAGACGACCGGTATAAATACGGTTTATCTAGTTCAACGCCACACTCGTTAGATTTCCCCATACTCAAAGTTAGCAGTTGCAATGATTTTCTTAGATAGATCGTTCAATGATGATAAGTGTTGTGAGCACGCATGCTCTAAAAAACCAAGACGCCGATGTCAACGGAGATCAAGCTCACTAAGGACGATGAAGCTGATTCTGTGGATAGCTCTAAATATCGAGGTATGATTGGTAGTTTACCTTATTTAACCGCAGGTAGGCCCGATATTATGTTTAGTGTTTGCTTATGTGCTCATTTCTAAGAAAATCCTAAGACTACCCACTTAGAAGCCGTTAAGCGTATATTTTAGGTATGTTAGAGAGAATACACATTTTTGGTTTTTGTATCCTCGAAAGGAACCGGAGTAGAAACTATAGTTTATGCCGACTCCGACCACGCGGGCGATTATGTTGATCACAAAAGCACTAGTGGCGTTTGTACGTTCATGGAATGTTGTTTGACATCTTGGTTCACTAAGAAACAAACGGCCCTTGATATCTCCACGACCGAAGCCGAATACGTCTCCGCCGAAAAGGCATGTCAACAAGCACTATGGATGAAACAAGCTCTCATTGACTACGACATACGCCTCAACGACGTTCTGATTATGTGCGACAATAAAGGTGTTATCGACTTAAGTAAAAACCTCGTACAACACTCTAGAACTAAACATATAGAAATCCGTTACCACTTTCTTGAAAGAAACGATGGTGCGATTCTATGTGAATCAAACCTGTTCCAATAAAATGAATTGACGGTTTAATCAGAAAGATAGTAACTATCTAATTCACTCTTACCGTGTTGTCTGCTTTAAGACGCTCCGGTAACGAGAACGGTTAGTGCAGCTGCGAAACCCTGTCAAGAAGATTACAACCTTATTTGACGAAGTGACAAAGACACTCTCGTCCATATCTATTGATTATCACTAACGTAAACTTGCAGGTTATACGGTGGTGGCGGTATCCTATTCCAGCTGAAGTCGGATTCATTACCACATGCTCATGCTCAAACAACAATGACATACTATAAGCATCAAGATTCAATAATCAAGAAAGCTCAAGAATTAAAGACAAAGACTTCAGCAAACTCTAATATTCAAGATCTTCCTAAAAGTTATCAAGATTATCAAGACAACGATTGTCAAGGGAGATTATTAGAGAGCTTTCAAGAAGATGCAAAGTATGAGCATGTTGGTCAAGACACAAGATCAAAAGGTGGCAAAGACGATCAAGACAAACAAGAAAAAGATTTAAAGATCTCGAAATCAAAGGCGAAGTCGAAAGACAATGACAAAGGCTCAAGATCATATCACACAGCATGAAGGAACAAGCCTACAACAAAGATAAATACCAAGAACAAGACTCAAAAACTCAATGTCAATACAATCTCAAGAAATCCAAGACCATATTATGACTGTGAACATAGAAGCTCAGAATCTATCAAAAACCAAGCTTCGAGGGAGATTGTTAGCCTCAAAATATCGAGTCAAACAAGGAAGTTTGTTTCAAGGTTTAAGACCTCGCTTCGGGGGAGATTGTTAGCCTTAAAATATTGAGTCGAACAAGGAAGCTCAGTCACTCAACAAGGAAGCTTCGGTCTTTATTTAATTATATGTTGTAATAGGCTAGATCGGGTAAACGGGCTCGTTTATGTAATCTAATCGGTCACGTGTTATGGGCTAAAGCCCAAATAATCGCAAGTAATCCCGAGCCCGACCCATAGAAAACCCATAGGCATGTAAGCCTCATGGTGTAAGTATAAATACCCCTTTCCAAGTGTGGAGAGGGTGTTGGTTCATTTTGTATTTTCTCTCATTTTGTAATCAACCATATTTTTTCTTCTCTCTACTTTCTCTCTACTTTTCTTTCATTCTTCTCATCTTATATTTCTTGTGTTTAAATGGTGAAGTGAAAGTGTTCCGGGTTATAAAATATATGTATGCTATAGTGTTCATGCGAGGCACTACTTAAATGTATTCAGCATAACCGTTCCAAACATCCAATCAAGTTCTAGTTCTATAGTGTGGCACAAACACTTAGTACTATGCACCTTTGTGTGGGGAGTGAGAAGGGGCTAATCTCCTAATATCGCTATCCATAAGTACTAACGTCTCAATCCCGATGAGGGGGATAATGAGTTAAAAGTAGTGGCGGGTTCCAAGCATCAAACATCATACATATCAAGTTCAAAGTTCAAAGTTCAACAAGTTCAAATCAAGTTCCATACGTTCAAAACAAGTTCAAGTTCAAATGTGCTCAAAAGATTAATTACTTAAAAGTAATAACATAACAAACGACACATCATGCTTTCCACCCTAAAACATTTAAAACATGCAAAAAGGAGAATGTGAGAAACTCACCATAAATAGAAGTATCGACCGAGAAAATCAATAAAGGAAGAAGAAGAACGCCAACAACTCAACCGCGACCTATAAAAATAGTGGTCCGCGTATAAGAAAATATAATTATAAGAAAATGCATATTTTGCATAAGTATAAAAATATATATATTCTGAAATACATGTAAATCTTATATTGTAGAATCTATGTGCGCGCCAAACGTACTTACTTATACCCACTAAGTGTTACGCTTTAAGATTTATTCCATTTTAACCCATTCCGACTAATAAGATGTTTTAATGAAAATTACCCATTTTGACCCATTATCAAGATTAAGACATCTAGACACGAACAAAAGTGAAAGAATAACTTATTAGTTGTAATTTCAGTTTTAGTTAATATATTTTACGCCTAATCATTTGGTAAAACATTAATTGACTAATCTAAAGAATTTCGTCATCTTTGACTTTTTAAAATATAAGTTTTTCTTAAGTTTGACTCATCAAAAACGACCCGTCGTAATGCACTTTTAAACTTAGCTAGCCTCGCGAAAAAGTAAAATGGCATTCTGAACAACTTTTTAGTTTTACCCGAGACCTGAAACAACACATAAAATGACCAAAATGCCCTTTTCTCGAATCTGATGCAACTAACTAAAAAAACGCAGAATTTTATTCTAAGCTTTTTGACCCGTCATTCAATATTTTTAGACTTAGTTATCCTTACAAAAAGGTTAAACGACATTCTGAACAACTTTTTAGTTTTACCCGAGACCCGAAACTCGAAGGAAAATAACGAAAATACCCTTATCAGTTTCTGCAGAAAATTAAATTTTTATTTAGAGCTTATTGGAATTTTGTAAATTTTCTAAACTTCAAATGGCCGCCAAACATTCGTTTTTAAGAGTTATCAAACGATCCATATATCGAATCGAAGCTACGGACATCCTGTACCATATTTTATGCCTAAAATCAGTTTTACAATTTTTGACTCACTCGAAAACGACACGCAAACTTTCTGCCCTAATTGAGTATATTTCAACTCCTTCAAAACTTCAATTTCTCGCGTTGAGAACATCGCCAACGCTCCTAGACTATCCTAGCCCCATAACTAATCATCTCAAACCATCAATAAACCTCAAAATGCGACATGCACCATAATCGATGGACTCACAATACAAGATCAAACACATGTATAGAATATATAATTGATGTGTCGTTGTGTGGTGTATATTTTATTGATTCAAGTTTTAAATTTGTATTTTTCCGACTAAACCAAAAACAACACTTTAATGGATAGTGTACCCGATCGGTAGTAGTTTCGTGGTAAGTAGGGTGTCGAACACTTAAAGCGAGGTTAAATCTATCAATTTAATTAATATCTTAGTTATCTAATCTATGTTAATTCTATCCTATTCTGAACCTATGTCAGTCCTAATCCTAATTCTAACAGGAAATGGGAGGTTTTCAGCCTGAGAGACTGGCACGTTTGGTTGGTGACTACAATCAATTCAAGGCACTTTAACCCATGCAAGCAAACAAACAAAAGATAAAAGAGCGGTCGAGCCAAATATAAGAAAACTGTATTAACCATTATTAATCCGATTAGAAAGTTGGTTTATTTATTTAGTGCAATGATTTTTTTTCTCGAGGCGGTATATCATTCTTAAGACTTAGGCGTTACATCATCCTAAGACCTAGACACATTAA
>BQNB010123405.1:4789-20105 GCA_026074375.1 Tanacetum coccineum
CTAGGATTACACCCAAAAACCCTTTATATGTTGTTTTATTAACTAACTACACTGGTTAGTTAAATCCTCGTATAAACCCTTTGTTTACTCTCATCTTAAGAGTAAGATACCCCTAGAAAAACCAATAGAGCCAATCCTTTAGGAATATCACCAACTGTTTGTTTCGTTACACCTTTACATCTTAGCCTACCCCGTTAGATTAAGTCCATTTTCTTGTTGCTAGTTGCTTAAAGTGTAAAGTATGTATTTCTCAAGTCTTGTGTCAATTTTCTATCTTTGGTACGGTTGGGAAGAAATTTGCACATTGCAAATAGGAATGTATAAAGTAGTCAAAACTCATGTATTTTTACTACCAACGCAATTATTGGTACGTCCAAAGAATGAAGAATTACCGAAGGAATTATCCGGAGTTATTATGATTGTGAAGATGGTGAAATTACACCGAGTTTTGTAGTTAGTCCAAAAAAATCGAAAAAATAAGAAAAATCGCAACAAAAAAAGAGGAGGAAAGTTTGAAGATAATCGTTTTGCAAAAGCTTAGACCGAAGGAATTATATGAAGGATCAATTATTCGTTGATATGTCTTATAAGTCAACGATGTAAAGTATTGTATAAAGTGGTAGATATCGCCACTTGTCTTGTAAAAGTTTGTAAAGTATGGGATGATTGGGAAGTTGACCATTATGGGAATGCCAACTTACGTTCTTGTTTTTGATCAATGATCAAGACGTTTGTAAATAGTTGTGTCTTAATCATAGTAACGGTCGGGAAAAAGCGTCTAGAAACTTATATCTTGGACCTAGTCTATTTGTTTCCTAATTTTTATTTAACAACAATTTATTTCCCTTTCCTAATCATTAACAATGGGTTTTACGCGAATGAGGATGTGTACAAGCATGCATGTCTATTATGTCGTTACGGCCATGTATGCATGTCTTAGATGCCTTGTTGGTTTATTACTATTGGTGAAAGTTAGAAGATCCCTACCCTATATCAATCTTCATCGTAACCCTTGGTTAAACTCGAATGAGGATGTGATCGAACACACATGTTTATTCCGTCGTTATGGCCATGTATGTGTGCTTCAGCTGCCTTATTGGTGTGGTACTTTTGGTGAAAGATTGTAGAATGATCAACCCTAAGCCTTATTATAAAAACCCATTTTACCTTTAGAAACTTGTTACTCCTTAGCTCTAGTGGTGGAGATGTGTATCCTTTCCAAGCCTATGATAGAATACTCATCACGACCGAGCAATTAAGCGAATTAGTTACATGTTACCACATACATTAGTTGAGTGATTTGAGTGTTTTCATCTACCTATTTCATGAGGTGTTTTGGTTGTGTACTTGTAATAGATCAAATAAATGCTTAAACGGAAAAATCCTTAGGGATACATTTTTATAAACTTCTAAAGGCTACTTGAGGACAAGTAGGATTCAAGTGGGGGGATATTTGATGACATCAAATAACGTCTATTTTATAGCATCATTTATCCCATGTAAATAACCTATTTTGTATAATTATTGCAAAGAATTGTTACTTAATCGTTTATATTTGAGAATTGCAGTAATTATGGAGTACCTGGTGAAGATTAACAAAAAGGCACGCATTTTGGAGCTTAAACAAAGATATTTGAAGAATACTGTTCTGACAACCAATACGTCGTATCCATCAAGGAAGATACGGCGTATCTGTGCCCGCACTCACCAAAGACCACGAAGGAAACAAGATCCAATACGCCGTATCCAGAAGAAGGCAATACACCGTATTCAAGCTATAAGGAAATAAAATATTTTAGAAGATATCAAACGTGGCCCCTACTCTAAGAAACCCCCGATACGTCGTATCCAAGACTTTGGATAAGCCGTATCGACCATATTCCAGACCCTATAAATAGAAAACTCAAAAATGAGTTTTAGGTGTGCTAAATCATATTCTCGATACCTAAACAGCAAAAGTCGATTTTTAGAGAAGAAAAAGAGCAGAAGAGGTCGAGAAACGCGATTAATTCCATAGGAGAGATAACGTGTAATTTCTTATACTTTTGTAATTGTTCAGTTTTTGGTATCATTCGTTAACTCGGTTAGTTTACCTTGGCTAAATCATTACTTTTGTATAAATTATGATGTTTGAAGGCTAATACCTTCGAGTATTAGCCATTATTATGAAGATCTTAATGTTTGGTTTGTTTATCTCA
Organism: Tanacetum coccineum; assembly: GCA_026074375.1. NCBI lineage: Eukaryota > Viridiplantae > Streptophyta > Magnoliopsida > Asterales > Asteraceae > Tanacetum > Tanacetum coccineum. Next base: position 6,988 of record BQNB010123405.1, read on the forward strand.
ATTTCTTAATTTATCGTTGAATTGCTTGTTTATGTTTATCAATTTATACTTGTTTACGTGCTTAAGTATGCGACCTATCATTCAACTGGGTCTAGTCCTACATATTTAATGCGCTGCAACTTCGATGTTGTTTGGGCGTAGGCTAAGAGTCCGGTATAGCTCTCCATATTGCAATTTATATATCTAGAATCATAGGATCACAAATATTGACCTATCCTTGCCTTTAGTTTAGTGAGCTTAGTTGAGCCATAAGGTGACCTTGGTATCCCGGCCGCCAAACATCCCGCAGCGGAGCGCGGGTGAGCCTAACTTGTTGTATATAACGAGAAAGCACATTTGATTAAAACTCTTAAAGATAGTGGTTATTACTCCTTCACCCTTCACTTCAACATTACATTATCAGTCAACCCATCACCACTCCTTTCACCTTTCACCGACAATGGTCACCACTCCCCCGCATTTCTTAAAAATACTCACTTTACACAAACATACCCCACAAAGAGAAATGATTGAGATTAAAGCTGTCAAGATCGCGAATAAACTCTTAAGATCGTACGATCCTGCGTGTTCACTATCTAAAATCGTGTAAGATCATTATAAGATCGTATGTGGGGTAGGATCATAAGTAAAATCGTGGGATCTAATGTAAGATCGCTACACGATCTGAGTTTACCTGAGCCCATGTCTATTGTTCCGTTATCTTGGGGTTATGGTGGGCGCTGGGATGACTCGTCATAAGGCTTGGGATGATGTAATTTTAAAGCTTCAAGCGAAAACCCTCTCGATTGGTGGTAGGCTTACTTTGTTAAAATCAGTTCTCGGTGCTTCTCCCCTTTATAACATGTCCATTTTTAAGGTTCCTAAAGCGTTGTTAAGGTTATGGAGGCATTCGTAGTAACTTCTTTAAAGGTGCAGCATGATGAGAGTAAAATATTTCTGGATTGCTTGGGATAAGTGTTAGCTTCGATAGAAGAAAGGGGGTCTTGGGTTTCGAGTTTATTCGCTCTTATTCGAGCGCCTCTTTAAAGTGTGGTTTGGCGTTTCGTTTGCAGACGTTCTTTGTGGTTTCGTGATATCAAGCGGTTTCATGGGGATAAGATTTGATTCTCATTCAGTTCGTAAGGTTTCATATGGGAGTCGATTTTGAAGAGGTTCAAGTGCTTAAGTCATCTGGATTTGATTATTACATGTGATTTGTATCACAAATCACATGTGACTTTAAGAAATCACATGTGATTTTTTCAGACGTGACTAAAAAATCAAAAAAAAAAAGTTCGTCGAAAGTAAATAGAAGTGCCCCTCTATAGAAAGATGATTTAATTCTCGTCGTGATGGTGTATTTTTTTGTCGTTTGACGATTTATCGTTTGCAAGAAATTTTATTTTTAAAAAAGAAGTGAAAAGTAGGTTTTTTTATTTTGATGAAAAATGAGTGGCTAAGATTTGTCCATTAGGTTTTTACTAAATGTTGGGTCTACATTGATATAAACTCTTGTGGATCTTATATAACTAATAACAGAGGATTAGAGGTGCGCAAAACTCAGTTTAAGTGGTAACACCTTTTAGGGCATGAGCTAGTCATATGCTTATCTGAAAATACGTTTTAAAGCATTTTGCTTTTGTTGTCGTAACACTAGTTTTAGATTATCTTCACTTTGAAAACCCTACTCGGATGATGAACAAGCAAACAACAAACGCAATTCTAACAACCCTTATACTACTTTATTAACCACTGTCAAGCTGGTCTAGTTGATAGATACTCACCAAATGTCTTATGTTCAAACAACATTTAATACATATCTCTATTGTATATAACGAGAAACACATTTGATTAAAACTCTTAAAGATAGTGGTTATTACTCCTTCACCATTCACGTCAACATCACATTATCAGTCAACCCATCACCACTCCTTTTACCTTTCACCGACAATGGCCAACACTCCCCCGTATTTCTTAAAAATACTCACTTTACACAAACATACCCCACAAAGAGAAATGGTTGAGATTAAAGTTGTCAAGATCGCGAGTAAACTCTTAAGATCGTATGATCCTACGTGTTCACTACCTAAAGTTGTGTAAGATAGTTATAAGATCGTATGTGGGGTAGGATCATAAGTAAAATCGTGGGATCGAACGTAAGATCGCTACACGATCCGAGTTTACTTGAGCCCATGTCTATTTTCTTTTTGTCTTTTAGCTTATCACTTTTTTCTTAAACTCAAAATGAAAAGTAATAAGTAACTTAGTTTTATTTTCTTATTAAATTATACATACTTTGCCCCAAATTATAATTTCAAGAGATAATACATTGAAGTCTCATTTTCATCATTCAAAGTAAAGATCTTGTTACATTATAGCTTCCTTGATATTTTTGTTCTTGATAAATTAAAATTTTAAATTATAGAATACTTACATTATAATGTTACTTATTCCTTATGTTATGTAATATTATTCCTTTAAATTGACTTTTTGTGTTTTACTATTACTTTAAAGTTTCAAATTTGAACTTTGACAATTTCAAAAGGATATTATATGAATTTATGTTTGATGTTGAGTAGAAATGCAAAACAGTTTGATTCGTTTATCATTTGTTTACAATACATGACAAATTGGTAGGATCTTACGATCTCGATCTTAGAAAGACAAAACAATAAGTTTTCGGAGAGAGAGAGAGACCGCGATATATACTGGTTTGGGATTGGGGGTTTATACCATCTGTATGTCTAGTTGCGATTCCACCACACCTATACTATTACTCTAGTATAATCCTTATGGTGAACTATAAATCGCATTACAACTTGGCTTCACCCGTATGTACTAAGATCGGTGCTCACTAAGAAGAGCTACTCCCTATGATATTTCGCCCTTGAAATCCACCCCTAAGAACCTGTGATTCGAATTTTCTTGTAGGATCACTAAGTTTAACTAGGTCCACTAAGAACTTCCCTTTGGAAGTATACCAAACCCCAACTAGATCACCCAATGATCTAGGCTTGATCACTAAGATACAAGACTTCTCTTACAACCAAATTAAATGATAGTTGTTTGTTTTAAATCAAGCCCTAACCTAACCTAAAGACTCGATTATAATAGAAATTGTATAAAAAAGAGGACCCTCGACTAATAACACACAAGTATGGATTGGGTACTTGTGTGTCTTTCTTGCGAAGATGTTTTCTTCAATAGAATGATAGATTGAGAAGTTAAGAAAACAAGAGGCGTTAGACTTAGAGGATAGGAGAAGAGAAAGAGAGGAAAGAAAAAAAGGGCAAGTGGTGAGGAATACAAGAGCCAAGAAGGGGTATTTATAGGCCAAAAACCAAGATTGGTAAAAACCAATTCGAGCGTGGCGCGCTGCTCACGCGTCAGCACGTGACCAGCTCGCCAGACACTGGTCATGGATTTTTGGGTTATTAACATTTTAAATACCCATTCTTGCTTAACCCCAATTGTACTTCACGCATTGATCTTTCCATTATTCTTACACTCAAGGTCAACCAACTCAAATAGCCATTTGATAAAAACGTTTATGAAGTTAGAGAGAAGATTTTGAGATGTTTGTCCAACTTCAAGGAGATAGAAAAGAACCATTGGACAAAAGGTATGTTTGGGTATTCTTCACATGTAATTGGATTGGCTAGTAACTAACGATGGTTAAGTGGATAAATTGACATCGTTAAAAAGGAAAGAATATGCCAAAGGAATATTTCTTTTCTTGGAAAGGAAGTGTGGATGTTGAGAGGGGAAAACATGAATTTCAAATTCAAATATCAACATGTGGGATAAATGTGGGAAGGATGTGAGTTGGCATGAGTTATCATGATGGGATGTTTATGAGCCTTATGATTTAAATTCAAATTTTGAAATTTGAATATTAGGATGGGTGGTGAGGTAGATATGAGTTGGATTGGATGTGATGATGATGTGATAGAAGGGAGCCTAACATTTGAAATACAAAATTCAAATTTTAGGAAGGGTAGAAGTGTATAGGACAAGTTTAGTAAGTGTGTGAGTGTTTAAAGTTCAAATGTAAAAGTGTGTGAGTGTGTGTATAGGAGAAGAGTATGAAGGAAGCTTTGAGTGTGTGTGTAGTTTGAAATTCAAATGGGAGTGTATGTGAGTAAGGAGATGAAGAAGAGAATGAATAGGGAATGTGTGGCAGAGAATGTTATGATGTGATGTATAGGAGCCTATATTAGAATGTTAAGGGATAAGAAGTACAAGAAGGTACAATGAAGGGAATGTGAGTTGTCATGTAGGAGGATAAGATTTGGGGAAGGTTTAAGTGGTGAAGGTTTAAGGTTTGTAGTCGTGAAGATGATGATGGATATAGGAATAATCAAAGGATTGATTATGGAATTAATCATATTGCCATTAAGAGAGAAAATAGTTTGACAATAATGAATAGGGAATGTATTTAGGAAAGTAGAAGGAATGTTTAGATTATGTGGGAATGTGAGAATAATCATATGTTTTGGAAGGAAGGGATTAACAAATTATCAGGGAATGTTTAGGTGAGAAGTGAGGTGTATGTGATATGTAAGGAATGTATGTGAGTTTGTAAAACATTTATGTAGAAAAGGTAAGAAGGAACAAAGCATAATTAACCTTCAATTACCACAAGCTCATATAGTCATTAAGACTTAACGGGAAAAGATGCATTTACCAAAGTGACATTTGAATTAGTGTGACCAATAAGGGAGCAAAACCCGTTACGTGATTAGGAATAACGTAAATCGGCACTAATGTCAAATGAATATTTTCGTTTGATGGTATGTTGAAAGTATGTTTATACTGGGTTTAGAAACGGAGTTTTGGCCTTGGCTAGAGGCGTTTGATGAAAGAAATAAGTTGGTGTTTTGCTAAAAAATGGGAGGATTTGTTTTCACTTCTTTCTAAGTCTAAACCTCATTTGTAGTGGTTCCCAATTACTCAAGTATCATGTACATACCTTTATTGAAGGATCCACGTGTGTTGGGAAGAGGAAAACCAATGAGTAAAATTACGTACAACGAAATTAGTGAGTGACATGCTGGCCACGTGCTGACGCGTGACTAGCGCGCCAGAAGCCCAGTTTTCGTTTTACGGATTTTGGCTGTCGTCTATTATTTTAAGTGTTTTGAACGTTTATTTGTCATCGTCAAAACATAAAGGAGATCTTAGTTAATGTTTCTCCAACAATCTTCCCATTTTTATGTTGAAAAATAAAATCTCAAAAGAAAATAAAATTACAAACATAGCGAAGATGAAGAAGGCTGTTAATGTAGCTTGTGTCTTGATCTTGGCCTTGTAATTTGGTGAAGCTTGAGCTTTGTCTTCACCGAGCTTTAGTAGCTAATCTTCTCCCCGTAAGATCTAACTCACTTTGTTTTCCTTTTCCCCCTTTTGTCAAATCAAATAGGCAGGATCTTGGTCATTCACTTGAAGGTAGATATCTTTGTAGAGGTAGAATTAGATATCTTCACACGTGGTCCCCCAATATCGTTGCTACCCCTTGTTTCAAGGCGGGGATCCATGGGTCAAGAGCAATACTTTCGAGGTGTTCTTGGATACAACTAGCAACAAACAAACACAAAACATCACAAGCAGCAAACATAAACACATGTTTAAGTCCAATATGGGTTAGCTCGCCATTTGGATACTGTCATACCCCCAAAATATCACAGCGAAAATGTAACCGCGGTGTGACTTCATATCACACAAACTCACAAGAATATAAAGAACGACCTCTATATGAGTCATTTTAAAAATACATCATTTGATTCATTTTAAATAATAATTTTTTAACAAGACATGTTCCATAGTTTCACCACAAAATAGATATTAGTTTGGAAAGATAATCAAATGAATAAAGTTTATGCTAAAAGTCTTTATAGCGATGCAACCTCAAACGGGTGACCCTACATGAGACTCTGACATGCTAGCAGAGATAATTGTAAGTTACGGACCTGAGAAATACATGCTAAAATGTCAACATACAGTTGGTGAGTTCATAGGTTTAAGTAAAATATCAGTGTGGACCACAAGATTTCCAAGTGTATGTGACTATTATAACGTATACAATATCACACATAAAGTATTACTATTGCACTAAGCTCATGACACCAAAGCCTTAACCAAAGTTTAAGTTGTTACAAGTCGCTGCCTTGAAATTTTATGTTTTGCCAAAACACCCTAGTACTACCTCGAATGAAATCTGCCCACTAGCTATGTGAGAAACCAGAACCTGGACCGGGGTGTCAACCCCAATATATCTATCCACAACATTCATGCTTACACACAGTAATTGATGATTCATTATAGTGGGGACTTCATGGCAATAGGGTAACTTAGGTACTACATTAATTTTTAAAGTACTTGTGTCCGTAAGTAAAAGTAAGCAATGTATTCTCACCCCAAGTATTTCAAAACAAGTAAAGTTGTAGTTCAAAACAAGTAAAAGTGGGGTTATGAAACTCAGAAGGTCTTGAAAAGTATTAGTATTTAAAATAAATGAGCATGTATTCTCCCCCAATATAGTTTAAAATAAGTATAAAACAAGTAAAAGTGGGGCTATGAAACTTAAAAGGTCTTGAAAAGTATTAGTGTTTAAAATAAATGAGCATGCATTTTCCCCCAAAATAGTTAAAAATGAGTATAAAACTAGTAAAAGTGAGGATATGAAACTCACCTTAAGCAAGTAAGTAAATCCAGAGTAGTTCGAGTTTAAAAGTAACAAGTATCCTAACCGCAACCTAATTAAATTATAAGGCGCTTTAGGTTTACAACATGGAATGGACTAAATGCACATGAGTTTTATAAATATTTTTATCACCCATATATATTTGTGTCTAATGTTTACTAAGTTCAAAAATGTGATTTAAATCAAGTTTACTAGTTAATTATACTTAGAAAATACGATCAGTTTTTCCAGGCACAAAAAACTTCCAACTTATCGGGTTCATAACTCTTTTATTTTCTACTAAAACAAATACATTCAAAGGCCTAGGTTGAAGGTTTTTAAGTTTTATTTCCTAAACTGTAAGCCTTACAACATGAATCAAAGTTTAAAGGGTCCATATGTGCCTCACAAGACACGAAGGTCAAACTATTTTTAGGACATAAACTTTTACAGGTTTTGTATTAGCCATAACTCACTCAATATTTATCCTCTAGGGTTGATTCAATTTGCCGAGTTTAAATTAGAGTCTTAGCTACAAAAATTTAAAAAGGCTAAGAATTCCAAACTACTCTTAAGGTGCTATAAAATTCGTGTAACGTTTACGGCGCACTTCTGGACACTTTCTCTTGCACAAAATTCTAAAAATAGTAATAAATTTCCTGAATTCATGAAAGTCATAATGGAACATCCTAATACATTATACTAATTTTTGAGATCAAGATATGTGCCATAAGTGTTCTTTAAAGTGGTGTTTTCATATGTACAAATTGACATAAAGTTTTGCTCAAATTAGGGTTATCACAAACAAGTTTAATTCAAGTTTTTACACAACAAGTATATAGTGGTGATATGAAAACAAGTATGAAATGATTATAATGAATGAAAAATATATTATAAGATGCTTACAATGAGGTGGTGAAGAACGGATGACTAAGAGTGCACAAACTAACTCAAAAACACTAGAAACCCTAATTTTCAACTCCAAAACTCAATTCACTTGTAACCCTTTATGCAACCAACACTGCTGAGATACAATAGATTTGAAGTGTTTAAGTGTGTGTAGAATGGGTGCTAGTTGGTGTCTTATAAAATGCAAAAGAAATGCATGGTCAAAAGTGACTTTGGTTGCAAATAATGACTTGTATCCTATATTTAGAAGTTTGAGTGTGCATTGGAAAGTGGGAGGGCATATAGGCTAGTTTTGAGGGAAGGAAAAGAGAGGGAGGAATGCAATGTAAAGGGACATAGCATGGTTGCTTGTGTTGGGTAGAATTAGACATGGTTTGGTAGAGATGGGAGTTACAAGGTGGAAAGCAAGTGTTGGGGTTTCCTCTTTAAGAGGAGGCTGATTTTTGGTGATAAAAGGAGGAGGGAAATGATTTTTGAAAGTATATAATACTTGTAGATGTGTTATCTAAAAGGTGGTGAGAGTATTGGGTAAGTTGTGCACGTATGCATGTAATAAAATGCAAGTTTGGAAGACTTACGCAAAAATTGTAAAACTGTATGCATATGACTTGTAAAATATGTTCATGAGTATGATAATATACTTGTTACATGTAGACTAAACTTAGTCTAGAGTCGGGATACATTAAATGTTGTTTCTCGTTATACATGGGATAACTTAACGGTTATACATAAAGTCTAAAATAAGCTTGTTTGGAATAAAACGTTCAAGTTTATAAATAAAGGAAATCCCAAAATTACTGGTTGTCACAAATACTTATAAACATGGATTACATTCATGACTCCAATCACCTTTGTTGAGCATAATAGAGGTAATAAACACATTGTGACAATCCATATTTTTCAGGTCATTACACGTCCATAAACTTAAAACTATTTACTTTGAACCTTTACGTGTTTACTTTTACGTGTAACCGTTAAGCTAAATCGCGTAACCCAGAAAACAACTTTAAACGTAAACCAGAAATAAACAAAGATAGGTTTACGTCAATTATGTGTTATATAACTTTTACAAATATAATTTATATGTCAACACAATATATTTTGCAAGTTTTACGTAAACGCTCAAGTTTCCTGGTTTAGCTCATAAATGCATGCATTATGCATTACCACCTTAGTATATATATACTTAAACATGTATAAAAGTTCAAAATACAAAAATTAAAATGTTACTCCCCCTTGCTAGTTGCTGCCCATATAGGCTTTTAACTAAGGAAATCACAACAATTTGAAACAAGGTGCTACCATTTTAAGCCTTAATCTTTACTTATGCAAACATGTGATCAAGAAAGCAATGTAAGATCCATACCTAACCCCTTGGGAGCCCTAGTGACCGGCTAAACCACAAGAGCACACCAAAAATGGTATTATTTTCACTATGCAATTCCTAAGTGGCTATAGGACTTGCCAAAAATGCAATTCAAAGTGGAAGTAACTAACATAACATTTTATCACACAAACACTTAACAAAAATTATTTCTCTCCCTTTCTTGGCTCTCTAAACTCACGACACACCTCAAAGAAGCAAGAAAATATTAGGTTTTGATAATTACAAGTATTTTGCAAGAAGTTTTAAGGGTTTAGGTGTTAATCAAACAAGTATTTGGGGTTTGTTGTGTGTTATACTTAAACTCATCTTCTCATCCTACTAAGGTGCTCATTTCATTCATAATTTCATTTCATACATTTTGTTATAATCAATACATTCATGAAAGTATATCAGCATTAGTTTTTGTGTTAAAATGATTTTCTAAAGAAACTAGCAAAACTTTCTAAATGTAATCTTGTGAAAAGGTTATAAAATGAATTATTAAAAGTATGGAGCTATACATATTTAACTTGTACTAGTCAATTTATAAAATACTTGATGAGATATTTGTTTTGTTGTTAAAATGGATACTTATAAATTTAAACTAGTTAAGTTGTATAATTATGTTCATGTTCTTGATCTTATGGTTATTCTTGATAAATTAGTGGAAGGGACTAGGTTAGTATGGAGTTGTTGTTGTGACGTTAAATGATGATAATTGGTGGAAAGGATTAAGGCTAGTGTAGAGTTACAACTTGTGGGTGAATTAAAGTGGTAAAACGGAAAATACAAACTAGTTGTCCAGAATTTATAATAGTATTTTCATAAAGTAAATTTCACTTTGAGTAGCCGAGATCTTGAAAAATAGATAGTAGACGTAAATACCTTCGCGTGAATATAAAAACTGTTAAAATCAGACTTAAAACGAATGAGTTATGGCCAAATGAAGTTTATTAATTATTCCGGCAAAAACTATTTTCACAACATTCTGTCCAGTTTTTGTTTTGGTGTTTTCGACCCGTTTCGGGTCCAAGTCGGGGGAAATTCATAAGAGAAAACTTGTAATGCGTGATTTTACCTTTAAAAGTGGTACTCACCCATCCCGTGAATCATTATAACGAAAGAGTTACGCCATTTTAAAGTCAGACTAAAATATGGAAATTTTATAAACTTTCTGCATGAGTTTTTGGCTATAATAGCGAGCTGTTTGAAATTTAAAATGGGGTTTTCGGGCGTTTTAGAGTCCGAATGAGCTATAAAATCCTTAACAAATATTGTATTATTAGTTATATATTTTCCATACGCATCGGAAGCTTTCAAAAATACTATTATGTAAGCGAGATAGAATTTACTAAAGTTAGTTACTTGGAAATAATAATAAAATATATACTTATGAATAAAAATAGCGAATTTAATGTAAACGTTATTTTGACTTATAAAACTAAAACGTAAACGTGTAGGTGGTGATATAAAGTTTATAAAATCGCATATGCATCATTTCACTATTATTTGCTTGCACCTAAGGTGCACTATTATTCAACTAGGTTGCGTTTAGAAGACGTTGATCGTCCTATACTTGATTGATTTATTCCCGAACATTAACTTTCACTTGAGGTGAGTTTATCGCCTTGCTTTAACTTGTTTTACAACTACTTTACAAAACTCGGGGTGAGATACATTTCTTGTTTTACAATTTGACGTATGTACAAATTTTACATGATTACGGATATGCCTAAGTACCGATAACTCACAATGCCCATTATCATTAACCGTTAATTACTTTTTGTTAGCGCGAGTGTTATAAATAGATCTATTCGGATTGATATCCCCGTCCAGGATTGGTCCCCAATAAGGCCAACGGACATATACCATGTCAAAATTCTAGGTTGTCTCGGGTTGGACACCTACAAAGGGCCACTTTATTTATACACAATGTTGTAGCTTCGGTGTCATGAGCTTAGTGCTATCATGATTACAAATTTATTTCACATTGTATGTGTTAGATGTCATACAACTTAAATCTTGCGGTCCACGACTATTGCTTACTTAAACCTATGAACTCACCAACTTTATGTTGACATTTTAAGCATGTATTTCTTAGGTGCGTAGCTTGTAGTGACGTTATGGAAGTGCATTCGAGTCATCATTCATCAAGCCTATTGTAGAACCGTAGAGGGGAGTGAATACGGTTTTCTTAACTTCTTTGAAGTTTATAAAACTTCAAGTCTTAAAAGAGCCGAGTGGTGTGATGATCTACTTAGCAAAGAAACAATAAGTAGAGAGAGAATGACACCATGATATATACTGGTTCGGTAAGGGGGTTTAGTTCTTCCATGCGTCCAGTTGCGAATCCACGACTCCGATACTATACTAGTATAATCCTTATAGTGGACTACAAACCGTATTACAATTTAACTCCATCGGCTTTCAACAAAGACATGTGCTCACACAAAAGAGTTACTACCTATGGTATTCCGCCCTCGGAATCTACCCCTAATAACCCGTGATTCGACTTAACCTCTAGGGTCATTTAGATTAACTAGGAACACTACCAACTTCCCCTTTGGAAGCTTACCAAACCCCAACTAGATCCCCAATGATCTAGGCTTGATCCAACAGATATAAGACTTCCCTTTACAACCAATTTGAATGAATGATAGATTGTTGAATCAAGTTCTAACCTAACCTAGAGACTCGATTCTATTAGAAAGGGTATAAGAAAGAAGACCCTCGACTACTAACACACAAGTGTGGATTAAGTACTTGTGTGTCTCTCTTACAAAGAGGTGTTCTTCAATAGATGATAGAATGAGTAGATTAGAACACTTTGATGTTTAGAATTAAAGGATAGGAAAAGAGAAATGTAAGGAAGAAAGAATGACAAGAGGTAAGGAATACAAAGGCCAAGGGTGGGTATTTATAAGCCAAGAGTCTCAATTTGGGAAAAATAATATGAACCTGGCGCGCTGCCCACGCGTCAGCGCGTGTCCAGTGCGCCAGAATCCCGCAATTGATTTTCCTAGGGACTTTGGCGTTTTAAATACCCGCACTTGTTAAACCCCCGATTGTACTTCACACTATGACCTTTCAATCATTCTTATGCTCAAGGTCAACCAACTCAAATCGCCATTTGATAAAATGTTTGTGAAGTATTAAAATTGTTTTGCTTGTTCGATAAAGTAGAGATAGAAAAGAACTATCGAAAGGGGCATTTTGGGTATTCCTCAAATGTGTAACTAGCCTAGTTGGGATACAACTAAGGGTTAGAAGGACTAGTTACAAACCAAGAGAATATTCCTTGCTTGGTGAGAAAGGAAGGAAAGGAATTTGAAATTTGAATTTCAAATTCAATTAACCACATGTTGGATAAGAGAAGTGAGTTGTAGATAGGTTGGCAATGAGTTGTCATGATAAGATAGAAGGGAGCCTCGTGAGCTTATTTGAAATAAAATGTTTAGATAAGAGGTGTACATATGGTTTAGTGGCATGATCAAGGGTTATGAGAGAGTTGTATTTGTTATGTGAGTGAGTAAAGAGTGTTTAGAAGATGGTTTATGTTTGTTTGAGATGTAGCATCAATCCAAGGGTTAAGAATATAATAAGGGAGTTTGGATTGATGAGATGGCATGATCAAGAGTAGAGATGAGAGTATGTTGTTGTGTTTGTGTTATCCCAAAAGATTTAATCCATACACAACATAAGCTATACCAATAAGCAAACAAAGATAGAAAAGAGATAAGGAAAGTGAAAGATTATTAGAGAGAAATAAAGAGATGGAAGATTACACACACACTCAAAATGAGAAAAATGGCAACCAACACCCTCTCCATGTGTGGAGAGGGTTCTATTTATACCCTTGAGCCATGAGTGGCTTATGGGCTTTCTAACTTGGGCCGGGCTTGGCTTTTCTTGGGCTTTGAGCCCGAAACATGGACAATATTAGATTACAATCCAAGCCCGTTGAACCCGACTAGCCTATTACTTAACAAGACTAATTATGACTAATAAGACCGATAACATTCTTGTTCGACTTATATAAAATTAAGGCTAACAATCTCCCCCAATGTTGAGGTCTCTTTCTTCAAACTCCTCCGTACCATCGATGACGTTGAAGATATGCCGTTTAACGATTATGCTTTGCCTTGTTTTGGTCTTGTCTTGTTTGTAATGGCTTTGTTCATT